>PVIR01008155.1:0-57208 GCA_004026965.1 Petromus typicus
ATGTTTTTATTATAGTTTATTTTAATATATCTACATCTTTCTATTTAATTTTTTTGACATCCCATAGTTGTATCTTGCATTTTTTCATCTTGTTAAGACTAAATTTTTAATTGTGAGGTGGATAATTTACATCTAATGTGAATATTGGGATGGTTGATTTATATCTATTTTAATGTTGCATTCTATTTTTTCCTTATTATTTTTGTTGATTTTGTTTCTATCTGCTAGGTTATTAATCACTTCAGTATTAATTTTTCCATTTTCCCTCTATCTTGGCTCACTATTTAAACATCTTTAAAACGATGTTTTTTGTAAGGTTTACAATATATATAATTTACATTCTTTCTTCATTCCTGATATTGAAACATTCTCAATTTATTACTACTTTTTGAATTAAAATATTTTCCTAATTTTTTATTATTTTTATGAGTACAAGGGGAATCCTTTCCCTCTACTACATCTACTAATAAATAAAAGCATTAGTGATTATTTTGTTAACAAATGAGCATTTATCGAACATTTACTACATGCCAGGCACTTTGCTAGTTTACCTGAAACATACCACTTTCACTACACAACAGATAAGGTAAACCTTTGTGATGTTTTTATTCAGCCAGCCTGACTTCAAAATCTATAGTCCCAATGAAAATATTACAGTTGCTGGCACATAGTAAACTGCCATAAGATTGCTAAAATTGCTTGATACATCTAGTTTGTTTTTGAAAATCATCATAGAAATAATTACTTTGGCTGCAAGTGAAAACATGTCTATCTTCTTTTATTCATTATTTTCTCTTGCATATCACTGATTTTTGAAGTACTTCCAGAAAAATAATAGTGGTAAAAATGAACATAAAATTTATTATTAATATTAAAACAAACATTTCTATGTTATTAGTCTATTAAAATCTTTACAATGTCTAAAAACTTTCCTAATCCTTCTGTTTCATTATTTTTCAACCCACTCTAATAACATATTGCATAAATATGAAAATCAAATTTACAACAAGTAAAATAAATATTTTCTAACTCAATGGAAAATTCACATTCACCTAAGAACAATGTATGTGATTTGGACATTATTTCCAGTAAGAAATATAATAAACTACTTGTCACATACCATCAGACTTAAAAAGCTCATGACAATTATAGTTTTCTTCCATATATCAAGTACTAAAACCAATATTATCTCACCCAAAATTCAAAGAGTGATACTATACTGATATTATCACTTTGCAAGCAAACAGTGATGCTCCATGCTGAGTTCATCACATCATCAGTTTTCTTAACTGAAGGATCGTTCAGTCCCTGTCCTCCCCACTAGGACAGAACACCCCAAACTGGCAATTGAAAGGAGTTGATTTTGCCTCACATTTCAGTCCAGGATCTGCTGTTAGAAAGGCAGGAGAGCACGCCATAGGTACATGGAGGAAGAAAGCTGCTCATTGAAGCCAGAAATCAAAGAGTCTCTAGGAAAGAACAGGGAAACATAGGTGGCTGCTAGGCTGTGCCTGCCATGACCCACCTCTTCGCAGCAGGCCTCGCCTGCTAACAGCAAGTTAGCAATAGCACCATCCCATAATCCGATAAGTTCCCCAAACTACACCTACAAGCCCATGTGGCTCTGAGGGTATCTATGTATAAAACATGGTAGGTATGATTGACAATAATAATAGTAATAATACTAATATATGATATGCAATGTGACATTCTGATGTACTTTTGAATTGAGTGCAACAAAGGTTATTAATAGGTCAACCACCACTTTACAAGTTAGTCTTCTGTTTTCTTATGAGAACATCTGAGATCTAGTCTGACAGCAGTTTTCAGGAATATATTTCATTATTATTAACTTTAGCCACTGAGTGTACAATAGATCTGCAGAAATTATTCATCCTATATTCATCCTGTTTCACTCTCTACTCTTTTATCAACATATCCCCCATTATTCCTTGACCCTCAACCACATTCCTGTCTTTGTTTCTATGAGTTCAGTGATTTTGTTTGTAATTTCACATTAGTGTGATTATGCATTATTTGTCCTGCCATGTCTGGCTTATTTCACTCACATAATGTCCTGTAGAACCTTGATTTTAAAGCAACCAATGCATTACTGGTTGACATCTAATCCATCACAAATCGTAAGTGGTTCTTTTTAGAATGTAACTTTATGTATAGCATGCCAGAAACTGCAGATTAGAGAAGCTCAGGTGAAATTCCTTAGATAGCAGAGAAGTATCCACGATCTTGTCTTCTAAGTATCATTCAACTAATAAACATATTGTATAAACAGACATTCTCTCTCATGTCTCTATCAATATTGATAGCACCATGAAAGGCAGTTAGCCACACACATGCACATACAAATATCCATTTTTCTCATAGTCATGATTACAGTATTATTGAAAATAATAGTAGAGCTTAAAATATATAACAACTCTACACAGATAGAAGCCAGATCAATTTTCTAGATGAATTTTCTAACTACCCTCTAACGCTGCACTACTCAGTGTTGTAGTTACTAGCCATGAGAGTTACATACACATTAGTTAAAACTGAAATTTGAATTGATTTCATTTTCATGGAAATTTTTCATTTCACGCACTCAGTAGCACAAGGAGCTAGGGGCTATTTTTTTCAATAGCAGATACAATTTAGTAAGTGAGCTCTAAAAAAAGTGATTACATACAACATCCAGATAATGTCTCACAGAACAGCAGATACTGGACAGGGTATAATAAAAAAGTCCAATAGTTTGTTTAAGTTATTTGGTTGAAAGTCTCTAATTTTCTTAATACATAAAGTCAAAAGGCTGATAGCTAAAAGAAATATACACTTATTGAATTTTAAATAGAGAAATATAATAATTATAAGATTGTAAAAATATCTCTAATTTTCCACATTTCTTACCTTTCTTAGTTAAAGAGTATCTAATTATTATTTTTAAAAGATCAGTTTTAATTGAGTCTACCTGTTTCCAAAAATGATCAATAACATTTCTAAAGTAGAAAATCCAAGCTAACGCCTTTTTTTCCTGTGCAGAATGAGATAATATCTGTATGTTTGAGTGTGCAACTTGTGTGTGTCACACACTAATCACACAGCTTTGTCTACTGCTCACACAGATAACACCCACCTATGCTTCACTAACTAAAATTATGATAACTTTCAGAAAGACAGCATAAATATATAGATACTAACTAGCAATGATGAGAACTAGCATTATATGTGGGTTCCTTCTTTAAATGTAAGTCATTTAAAATATGTCAGTTTGTCATGTCTTGTTATGTTCAAAAAATATTCTGAGATACTTTTGCTCTTATCTTTATATAACAATACCATGGTAGAATACAATAGGGGAAGGAGACCATGAAACATCCAATAAAGCAAGCCAAATTCTTCCCATTACATGCACATTCACTTTGGGCAGTTATTTATTATACAATATGATGTTATATAGTACCTTATGATGAGTATGAATGTAACACCAATTCCAGTACAATAATGACTTTCAAATATGAATAGCATAAGAACGTACAGGTTAGATTCACTTGTAGAACATTTTACGCTCATTCAGCTTTAAAACCACTATGAAATGAATCCAAGAATGAGACATGCTGTTGCACAGGGCACTCTCAGGTAGGTACCTTTAAACAGCAGGGGATATTTTATTCCTTCCATTCGCTGCCCTCTACAGCAGTGTTCTTGGCACCAACCTGCTCCTCCTCTGGAGTCAGACAGTATGATTTAGTGTGTGACTCTCTTCGTCATTCCCTGCAGTAATTAGTCTGCCTGCCTCAGAAAAGTTGCATACCAAGGAGGAATTTAATTGGACCCTAGTTCCTATAACTATCTAAAAGTCAAGGTTGACAGCCTACACTTTGGCACTGAAATATCTGAATGACCCAATATCATTGAATGCAGGTTCAGCTGAAAATCATACTTTCTTTACATGACCTAGAATTAAGCAGTTTTCTATTTAAAAAAAACCCCTATTTATTATCTTAGAGTCTATATCAATGTCCAAATCTCTCTGTAATTACAAAAACCATCATAGTGATCCTTATTTTTGATAGATTAGTGTTTTATCAAATGTAGTTAGCTGCTGTGCCTACAGTTTGTTGTTGTTAAACTAATTTATCCAATATTCACAAAGTGAATTGACCTTTATATGAGTGAAGATAATTTATTAACAGTAAGAGCTACACAATTGAGTCATTTATTCAGTATATTCTGCTAACTGTTATATTCAAAATATTTAATGTGTGATAAATATAATGAAAAACTTGAAGAAAGCTGCAGTCCAAAAAATATAGACCATATGTGCTGATAGCTAAGGAGTTGTAAACCTATATATGTCTAGAGTTCTTCATACTCTAGCATAGTACTCAGTATTGTGATTCATGCATAGAAGCATTTTTTTTTTGAGACAGAGTCTCGCTTTTCTAGTTCAGGCTGACCCTGAGCTCAGCCTCAAACTCACAAAAATCCTCCTGCCTCTACATCCCGAGTGCTGGGATTACAGGAGTGAGTCACCATGCCTGGCACTGTGGTATGTGGTACTGATTGCTGCTGGGCATGAGTCACCAAGCTCAGCATTGTTTTGTTTTGTTTTGTTTTGTTAATTGAAGTCTTTATTGGTACATTACATATACACATCATAATTGCACTCCATAGTGGGGATTTGTACTAGTATAAGACACAATTTAATTCTCATTTTTTCCCATATCCCTACCCACCCTACCACCTCCCATATACGTATAATTTGTTTCCTTTCTTTTTTGTTATAATATCATTATTTTTCCCCTTCACCCCATTTCACTTCGAGTATTTTCTATTTTGCAGTATATAACATACGTTTCTAGGACTCATTTATATCTTTATTTTCTCATACCAGAGAAAAGATGCAATATTTACCTATCTGTGACCTATTTATTTCACTTATGAGGATGTCCTCAAATATGTCCACTTAAATATAAATGATTCAAACTTATCATTTTTATGGCAGAGTAACACTCCATTCTGTAGAAGAACCACAGCTTTTTTATCCAGTCTCCAGTTGATGGACATTTGGGTTGTTTCCAAGATGAAGCAATCACAAATTGAGCTGCTATAAACATGGGTGCACATATGTCACTGTGATATGAGTCTTTTAATTCTCAGCATTGTTTTATGTGGTTACCAGGGATTGAACCTGGGCCCTTGGGCTTGCAAGGCAGACACTGGAACCACTGAGCTAAATCCCTGCCCCACTACATGCATTCTTTTCATTTAAAACTTCCGAAGAGAAAACATACTGACTTGGAGCTAAATAAAACTAAGCTTCATTTATGCTTCTGTCCTCTGAGGGGTTGTTTGACCTTGAGGAAGTTTGTTAACCTCACTGTGCTCTTTTCCTAACTTATAAAATGTGCATATGAAATTTTCCTCCACAGAGTTTAGAAAGAAAAAGGAGACATATGTGTGTTATGCTTGAAAGTTCTCATCAGAGCTAGTAAACAGTTGATCAGAATCCACTTAAATTACATGGCTACACTTGGTACTTAAAATCCCCAAAACCATACATACATAGAACTATTCTTCCCAAAGTTCTAAATGGTAGCACTTTTGATCATTTCCGAACACACAGTGTTGCTCTGCTAAATATAAAACCTTCCCATTTTTGTGGGCCAAGGGGTTTCTTTAGGTGATCATTGTGTCTTTCAAAAATTTTGTACAAGTCAGCTCCTACAAATTCTATATTCCTACACTTATATTTTATGTGAATACTGAAAACTATAATTTAAAATGATATATTATATTAGCGTGATCTAAACATGAATGCCTAAAACTAGGAGACTGATTAGTTTGTAAAGGATGCAAAAACTGTTAGTACAAGTATGCATGAACACACATATTCTTGGCTCAAACTCCCAAATGATTTTATCTTTAATTTATGCTGGAGATTTTGTCCTATTTTCCTCATTTCACATGATATGAAAAAAATAATTGCATTACAGGCCTGTTGGATTCTTTTAAATGCATTGAAATTACCATTTATATTTCATAAGCATTTTTACCTTAAAAAAATCCTCCCACATTGGAATTTAGAACAAGGAAATCCTCCTATAATGCATTTGAAATAGTGTCACTTCACAGAATGCATTCAGCTTAAGCACAAAGCTAATTTTTATCTGAACCAGCTCTTTTGTAAGGAAAATGGGGCTATAGAATGAGATAAGGGATGTTAGTTCTTTATCGCTCATGTGACAAATCTCTTAATAATACAAAGTGGCATGTTAGTTATTTCTAGTGACAATATTAGGATGGTAATGAGGATAGAATAGTATTATATATTCGTTCTCCTGTCAGGTATTACAATAAGGCTGGAAACAGACAAAGAAATTAATCAATTACATTTGGCCAAAAGGGAAATAGGAATGATAAGAAAAAAACCAGAAACAGGAACAAAAAGAAAATCCCAATGTACTGGATCAAGTTGTCCTTGTGTGCTTCTGGAGATGCTTATCAAGCTTTTATCGGAATCTACTTAAATTCCTGTCTCTTCTTCTCTGAGTCTTTTACTGTCACCTCATTGAAAATACCTCTACCAACCAACCTACCCTAACTGCTCCTATGACAACAACCACACTGTTTCCTGCACTTCCTGGATCAATCCTCACAACTACAGTCCCAGAATTGAAGCAAAGAAAATAGCCTATGGTAAAAAGGATGGATTTCTACTTATGGTACATCTCCCTGGGAAACTTATTAAGTAATGGGCTGGTTAATGGTCATATTAGTCAGCATAGACAGAAGATCCAACACCCACAACTTAAAGGGAAGTGCTGATCTTCCTCATGGCTTGGGCTGGCTCAGTATAGAAGTTGGTTAGCTGCAAGGCAGAAAAAATATGGTGGAAGTTTGTGGCAGCATAAAGTTGCTTAGTTTATGGCAACAGGAAGGAGGACAGAGAAACAGGATCAGAGGATCATAGTTAGCACCTGAGGTCATACCTACCTAACTCACCAAAACATACTCAGGAGTATGTTTTATTAATTTCCTAGATGGTTCTCAAGACAATCAAATCAACACAATCAAGCTTAACCACACAGCGATGGTTTTAAACATTACAGGATGAGAGCATTACAGGATGCTCCTGGACCAAAGTCAAGTCTTTCCTTGTGAAATTTCTGAATGGTATGCTGAAGTTTACAACACGTGTCCCTAATATTTTAATAAAGATGTGATATGTATGTCCTCTTAACTGGCCTTTGTAAATTGGGCAATAGTAAAAAAAAATGTTGATAATAAAAAATAATTCTGTGATTATAGCCCAGGACTCCAAGAAATGTTTGAAAATCTAACTTCTTATAAATAAATTAAAATATAGAATAAGTACAGAATAAATTAAAAATGTTACAAGAGAGAGAAAATACGAAGAATGAGAGCATGACAATGTTTAGATTGAAAGATGTGTCTATTTTGGCCCAAAGTAATATAAATCAGTGGAAAGATTATATTCAAAACTTGTGCTTGTCTGTTATGCATTATTTTTCACTAAGGGTTGTTTTTGTGATATCAGAGCACCCTGGAGTGTTAGTAATAGAGGTGTTGCTCTCTATGTTGCTGCAGGCAGCGCTGAGCCCAGAAGATACTGAAAAACTCTGTACCCTCCAATCAGGGTGCAAGGCCAGTGGCCCTGATCCCATCAAGAAACTTGTCAGAATTGCTACAGAACCGGAAGCTTACTGTGGGCAGATGATCTGGTTCCTACCCAAGACTGAAAACTCAGTATTGATCTTAGTCACTCTAAAATGTTCCAGACAGGGTTCAAAAATGATGTAAAATCACAGTTGCATAGTCATGTGTGCTATAGTTTGAGTTCTTGCATAAATATACAATGAAAGGCATAAGCATACCATAAACATGATTGTAGCATGAGTACTGATTTTGGTATTTATTAAAAAATTCTGAGCCTGGGCCAGGGATTTAGCTCAGTGGTTCCAATGCCTGTCTTGCAAGTGCAATAGCCCGGGATTGATCCCCAGTAACCACATACAATACTGGACGTGGAGACTTACGCCCAGCAACAACCAGTACTACATACCAGTGCCGGGTGTGATGGTTCATGCCTGTAATCCCAGCACTTGGGAGGCAGAGGCAGGAGGATTGTGATGTGTTTGAGGCTGAGCTCAGGGCCAGCCTGAACCACAAAGTGAGACCCTGTCTCAAAAAAAAAAAAAAAAGAAAATTCTGAGCATATGCAACAGACTTTAAAATGCGATAACTTACTATGATTCATACTGTTTAATGATAATACACAGTGAACATACACACTTTGAATAATTTTTTTTTTCCAACTACAAATTGGAAACCCTTTACCTTGGTGCACAACAGAAAACGATAAAATTACTCAATAATATAGTCTTAATGTCTCTTGCAATCATTTTTATTTATATTTTAGAGATTAACAATTTTCATGATGAAAAGCAACCATAATTATTCCTGTAACTTGCGTGTTCCCTTTTCTTTTTCTGAGAAGTAAAATTAAAATTAATATATCTCACTGTAGAAAAATATTTGTTTCATCATCTCCTTTTTATCAAACATTTCTTTCTAGCTTTACAATTACTTAATGCTAATGCAGTGGTTATTTCTCATCAGTAAGTATTAAGATCTCTTTTCTGTACCATTTCAACTCTCTGTAATGCACTCGTAATATGCTTTAGAAAAATGGCAAAATCACTTCTAAAATAGTAGGAACATGTACACATAAGAAACTATCCATACAAGAAAGACAAAATTTACTGTAAAAATAAGGTGATACAATTCAGGTAGAATTAGTTTTAAAATGTCCCCTTCCAGTTATAACTATGAGGATATCTTGAGACGTTATTAAAATCATCTAAGTTCTCACCAGCTTGACACATGTTATACAGCCCAAATTTCAAATCCCAAAGGAACTAAGCATCACATTTTGCATGTTAGTCTTCTTGCCATTCGTTTTGGTGATAACTGTACATACTTTGGGACCAAGTAACACATCTGTTTCAAAGTGCATATACTTTCAAAGGTATCAAGGGGTTCACTTCAATCTCCACCTTAAAGGCCATCATAGTGTATTCTCAAAAATATTTAAACAAATAATGATGTTAATCTTCCATTGAAATATGGTAAATTGAAAGGCCATAAGTCTGAAATCTATAAAAGAGATAGGTAGCATTAAGTAAGCAAATGTACTTTTACTACTGTACATAGAAAAATACTGCATATTTCTAAATTTAGACATTTACTTAATAAATTAAGTATATATATTCCTATACTTATAGGCTATTATCATTTGGTTCATCACAAAATTTTGGAAAATCTGGAGAGGAGAGATACAGAGTATACTTGAAGAAATCTACTTGTATTACTTTCAAGAGAATAAAAGGAATAGGAAAGGAAAGTGACCATGCAGAGCTTTGAGAACCAAGAAGTTTACATTTTACCTCAGTTAGTAAGAAAGACATTGGAAGGTTTAGTGGAGGAGTAATATGATCCAATGCACACATTTCACAAAAACCACTTACATCACTCTCCAACTTGTCTGCAGAAAAGCCCTAGCTGAGGTAACTCAAACACAATGTTTCTTCCAGGTAACAACTTCTGTTACTCTCAGCAGAACAAATTACCATTTCCTCTCTCGCCTTACCTTGACAGCCCCTGGCAAAGTTATTGTATTGATTGTGATTTACAGCACAAGTGACTTATAGCCTGTTGCTCTAAAAGCAACTTTGCAGAGTCATTGCTTCAAACATTCCTGGAAAACTTACCATGTTAGATGCTACAGATATAGTAGCAGTGTGGAAGCATCGGTGTCATTATGCCACATTAGAGTTAGATTCCAGTCATGCCAGCTTACATGAACAAGAGACAAAATGGGTTCATTGTATTTGGTGGAATGGTAGAAAACAAAATTCAGTGGAAAGTGCAAAGTGTAATATAATTTGAATTCCAGTAACGAGTTGGAAGTCCTCAGCTAAAGAACACAAATAAGGGAGTTCAAAATGATTTTATAATCATCAAACAAGATCAGGTTAATAACAACAAATTTAGAGATTTGAAAAGTTAAATAGGCCACCATCAAAATATGAAATTCCCTAAGTAGAATGATTGGGCTAAGGGTTACATACACAGCATGATTCAGATATCAGTAAGTGGTAAGAAAACTAAAGGAGGTGAGTGAAACCAGGAATGCTAGTTACAAGAGGGGTAAGAGTAGGAGGAAATGACAGATTAAAGCCCTGACGCACGCATGTGATGAGAAAGCCACAGTTCACGTTACTTGGTAGCCAAGCACACTTTTCTCAGGCACCTACCTGCTCTGTTACACAGTTAAAAGTCCAGCAGGAAGCAGGCGACCCCAATGTGCAGTGCCACCAGTGTCCTGCCAAATGTACCTTTGTGTGCATCAGGAGGCGACAACAAGGAACAAGGTGGCATTAAACATTCTAACCATCACTGTGTACATGGCATACACCAATATCAACCATTATCTAATAGAAATCTGTCCTACTGCTGGGCTCCAGGAGAATTGTCAAGACAAACATGGAAAGAGATTCATATTTTAAGTGAGCAACTAGAAAACATTAAACTCTTCAGATGCCAAATAATTTATGTAGCAAATTTGAGCATTCTCCAGATGTGTCTGAAGGACATACCCCAGTGTGTTTTCTGTTTTCAGTGTTTCATTGATTCAATATGTTAAGCAGCCACAGCATGCCTTGTCCCTATGTTACTGATTCCAAATATACAATGCTTCATCAAAGCCTTCTAAAGTCCTAAGATAAGGAACTTACAGTGTAGTATCATTTATAGTGCCAGTATATCCCTAACTTATTTGAATGAGAAACCCTTCATCCATATGGCAGAATGAATGACCTACAGAGTCCACTGGAAGAAGAACCTTTGGGAGAGGTTTCTGGGCACACACCCTTGCATATGTTGTGGTGCCATCAGTCCACCAGTAAGTGGTAAGAAAACTAAAGGAGGTAAGTGAAACCAGGAATGGTAAGGGTTGTGTCATACAGTAATCCTAATTAGGATAATCTAAACTAGGATTTATCAAAGTAGAGCATAATTATTCTGGGCCATATCTCATATTACCCATTACATAACATTAATATCTAGTTAACTAATTAATACCCATTAGATAACAGAAAGAAAAGATACAAGTTATGTTTCCATTGAAAACTTTTTTTTCTCTCTCTCTCCCTCCTTCCAGCATTTGAAATTATTTGTGTTATTTTGTTTTCCTCTCTTTACTGTCTAATTCTCCTTTATCAACTATATTAGGCCATTGTTGGAGAGAACAACCAACACCCAGAACTTAAAGTAGGATAGGATTTATTTGGCTTATGGTTCAGTGCATTTAGTCCAGGGTTGATGGGATCCAAGGTGGAAACTTCATTTTGACAGCACAGGGGTGGAAGGAAGCTGCTCACCTTATGGGAGCAAGGAAATAGTGCCAGAGAGGAAGAGGAGAGGGACCACAAGCATATCACAGGGCCAAGTCTCCATGACTCATCCAGACACTACTAGAAGTGTACTTTGACAATTCCCAAGGCTAGTCCAAAGACAATCAGAGTGATGTTCTACTCTGTCATATTAACTGTTACTAAAACTAAATTTAAATGAAAATAGCAAAATGAAGTTGGCTATGATATCAGCCAAATTATATAATACTACAGAATAAGAGCAGGAAATCCTTTGTATAGAACGTCAGGCCACAGGAAACTAAATAGCCTCTCAGAGAACAGTGAGGAGCTGATCAGACTAACGCAGAGAATAGCATGGAAATTCTTACTCCCCAGAAGCCTTCAGTTCTGAGCAGAGAAATTAGATATTAGGATTTACACTTTTGTTTCTCCTCTCTTAGAGATGGTGTTCTCTTTTATGAATTCATCTAACAAATTCAGCATTTAACGTGCATGTTTGTTCTCAATAAACATATCCATAAATATCCATTCCATCATGGCTTTCTCTTCGATTGAACTTTTGGAGGACAATAGCATTCTAGAGACTTTTACTTTGGCTAAGGCAGTGAACAGACAGTGAGTAGTTATGTACATCTTGATGCTTCTGAGACAGCAAAGGCACCATTTGCATGTTAAAAAAAAGAATATACCACGGAATTGTGACATTTTATGTCCTGCCTTTAACCGTCCCATGACAATGACAAACGTTTTTTATCTCCTTGAGCTTTGGTTTCATCGCTTTTGAAGGAAGATAATGTTCTAAAGTAGGAGTTAGAGAGTTTTAACCAGTGAGTTAAATCCTCACCTTCACTTGTTTTGTAAATAAGGTTTTATGGAAGCACAATCACACTCACTTTGTATGGATTGTCCATTGTGCTGTACAAGGACAGTATTGAACAGAAATGACTGATTCTGTTGGATGCTATATCCTGCAGTGCTTGCAATATTTACTGTCTCGCCCAGAGTAGAAAAGTTTTCTCAGTAAGGTTTCTGCCAGCTTGGACACCCTGTGATTCACATAATTACCCCAGAAGAGGCTTCCCTGTCATCACCAGGGTACAGGTGTTAGCCATGGAGTCCATGGCCTCAGTGAACCACCCAATTTAAATATTTCATGTACCTTTATCCATTGCTTTTGCCACCCACAGCATTTTCATAAGGAACCACACACCAAATTGCTGTAACCACTGCCAAGGAAACACAGATTGAAAACAAAGCTTGCTTTCTGGTTTTTGCCTTATGAAAATGTATGATGTGAAGGGCTCGCAAATAAGGTGTGTGTTGTGCTGTGTCTCCAACTTCGAAATCCCCGAAACCGCAACATTCTTCCCTCCAACCTTCTCAGGGAACAGAGAGAGCCTGCCTTGCCAAGTAGATGAACAAACCCGGACAGTTTATTTATTTTTCTTTCTGGAAATGCTCACTCAAAGGGAAAAGGGTACCCAAATTTTCTGCAGCTGGTGTCTGGGTCACTTTTTTCAAGAATATATGAAGGAAGCTGCCTGGGCGGCCAGTGAGTGAGCTGGAGCCAGCTCGCAGGGTGGCTGCTCTGAGTCCACACAGAGGTCCGGTGATCGCAGTGTGCTGGGTGTGTCTTACAGCCCACTCAGAATTGCCTCCATCCACCCTACTGCTTCCAACCCCAAAACGGTTTTCTTGAGTGATTTTTCCTCCTTGACCCTTAACCTGAGACTTGCTAAGACAAATGATTACTCAACTTTTGAAGGCAGGAAAGAACACATTTAGAAAAATGTCAAAAACTTTATAAACCCCATCACCCCCAAGTGATCACACTACACTTTTGAACCTCAAAGAGTATCTTAATTTTATCTCATAAAAGAACAATTTCTCATCCCATACACGTGTTTTAGGGGGTGTGCCCATGTTATACCACAAAAGTGCTAATTTTGAAGAATTAATCATGTATAAGACACAAAAGTAACAATAGACAAATAAATCACACCTGGAATTGTATAGTCTGCTATTGGGAGCTGTTTCTGAGTTCTAGTGACAGAAAACTTTCCCTTTCCCCTACTGGTTGGAAGATACTGAATACTGAGAACAGACCCTCATGGGGGTGAACAAAAGCTCACCTTCTCATATACACATATAGAAATATATAGGCAATATCCCTATCCATCTCCTAAGAGTATTGGGAGACGCATAAGTGTTTTGGTGAGAAAGAAGTTTGGGAAGCATTGTTCTTTGGATGTTTGTACTTACCAAAATAAATGATGTCACATCATCTCTATCCTGGAAGTGTTAAGAGGTGCAGTATTTAAGAGGCAAGTGAGAGATGGTAGCTCCTCCCTCACGAAGGGGCTTCACTTCTTTACAAAAAGAGGTTTCCCACATGGTTTGGAGCCCTCTTTTGCCCTTCTGTTCCTCCTGCCATGTGAAGACTCTTGAATGGTGTCCTCTGTGTGAAACAGATTCGCCCTCATTTTAGACTTCTCAGCTTCAAGAATAACGAAGAACAAATTATTCTTGTTTATGAACATCTTCCATGTTTTTTTAATTTCTGTAAAAATATCATAGGAAATTTTAATGCTGTACAAATGGACTAAGAGTGACATCTTAGGGACATTTGTCTGAACAGACCATGACTTCATCGGCATGAGACTGAGCATATTAAACACATACCCGTGGCTGTGAATTAGAACTTCAAGTTCTTCTTTCCAAAGAGAAAAGGCCAAAAGAAGAACTATGGGGGTAGATTTAAAAAAAAACTTATTTCAAGCTACCTCCAACCTCTGCAATCTCAACACCAAATGTCTTCCACCCCAAAACATGCCCAGACACTAATGCTGTTGTTGTGAGAACAAGGAAGGGCAGAGCCTTAGGTTTTCCTTCTGAAGCACAGGTTCACTGCGTCCAGTGTGAGTGCTTTAAATCTGACAATGATTCTATGACTACTCCTTCTAGGGCTGTGGGTACAGTCCTTCAACACGTGTTCACAAAACTGCAAAGTTGGCACTATGGCAATTATCCTTACTGCTTAGGTAAAGAAAGTTAGATTCAAATCAAGGAAACCTCTGGTGACATATATGAAGTAGGAAAAGAAATGCAAGCTTTTTCCTCTTTGGATCCAATATTGTAATTCTTACTTTATCCCTCTGTGAACAGAAGTCCTCTTTCTGGAAAGCCAAACTTTCAAGCATGTGCAATGCAACCTTTACAGTTCCATTCACTTTTTTAATAAAGGACGAGAAGACGTTCAAGTCTAGGGTTATCTCCAGAGGATCCTTGGAATAGGCCATAAGACCTCCCAATCTATGATTTAAGAGCTTCTGAAGTCTTCCTATTTGTGTTCTGGAAACTCTCAACAGAATCGGGACCAATTGCACAATTTAACTATTTATTGGGTTCTCAGATGACAATGTTACTCACTGGGAGAAATGTATATGGTATTTCAATATGGGTGCCTGCATGGTGTGCTTGTGTTTACCCACTGTGTCGATGTGGGACCGTGGGCATCCTAAGGAGCTAAGAAAGCCTGCCAGCTTGTTTTCACTGCCAGCTGTCTCACAGTGTTTCTCCCTGACTCCACTGTAACACTGAGAGGATGCTGAAACCCATGTAGTTCTCAGCAAGGCAGACACACTGTGAGAAGAATTGGAGATCATGAAAAGTTTGCTATGTGCAGTTCACATGTATACACATGTGGATGTAGATAAATACAGCACTACAAAGAAGACAGTTGAC
This sequence comes from Petromus typicus, assembly GCA_004026965.1. Classification (NCBI taxonomy): domain Eukaryota; kingdom Metazoa; phylum Chordata; class Mammalia; order Rodentia; family Petromuridae; genus Petromus; species Petromus typicus. Next base: position 15,207 of record PVIR01008155.1, read on the forward strand.
AATTTTAAATGCATTAGGGGCTTATTTTGATAAGAACTGAGCATACTTTAGCTAATTTACTTTTATTCCAATCCTGGAAAGCAATGTCTTTTCAATAATAGTTAAGAACTTCTGCCCTTTGGTCTTGTTTACACTCTCAAGTTCTTCGTAAAAATTCAGATTGAAATGCATCCAGAAGAGAGACAAGTTAGCATTTATCTCTCCATGCCTGACTTATATCATTTATGAAATGTCCTCCAGCTTCTCCTACATGGCCACACATGCAGGAGTTTCTCCTTTTTAAAGACTGAATGATGTTTCACCATAGAAAATAAAGTCACCAGAGGTAGGTGGGTGAGTGAAGGAAATGGAGAGTTATTAGACAAAATTTGCAAGGTTTCAGGTAGACTAGAAAATAAATTGAGGATATTTTCCCCCTAGAGTGATAAAAGTACAAACAGCCCCTTTCAGAAACAGGCAGATCCAAGGAAGGATTTGGAAACAGCCTCTACTTCACTGTTGCACACACAGTATTTTCAGGTCTCTCTGATGCCCTCATCTGTAGAAGATGACTTTGAATAGACAATACAAGGCCCCCACGGGAAGGGTTGCAGCTAATGTTCTGTGCTGGGAAGCCAAGAGAGAGACTTTCATTCTTCTATGCACTAGTGTCTCTTGAATTCTGATCAGACACTCTGATTTTTCATATTAAAATGAACATTTTGACTTAACATGCAGAGGTGAAATTTTTATTTATTCTTTTTTTTTCTTTTTATAAATCAGCTATTGGGCATACATTTGTTTCCTACCTATGCTTCCTATGACTTCTGAACTCATTATGAGGGCTTAGTTTATGCTCATCTCCACACGTGCTTCTTTTTCTTTACTCATGTGCTGCACCAAAGGCCTCTTCATTTTTTTTAAAGGACCAAGTTGTGTGTTTGCACTCACATTAAAATTCTCCTAGGAGACTTGCAAAGGGAATTGTATATTAATTTGTGTGACGCTAGAATTTTATCTCATGTTATATTTTATTAAAATTTTGACTTCTTCCTCTGGTTAATTTTATGAGGTTGGTCAAGTTATTAAAATTCACAAAACTAGTTCTTTTATATCTAAAAACAATGCTAACAACATCAGTAATAATATTAAGCTGTCAAAACATAGTATAATGCACATAAAATATTTTTTATGGCATTCATCCTGTTGATAACAGTTACTATTATATCTTTATGATTACTACACTTTAATTTTCCAATTTAAATTTCAACAGATCATGTGATTATCTGTTAAAAAATATATGTAACTGAAATGATAGCACATACATAAAAAAGCACAGCATGCACACTAATAGGAATTGGAAGACAGAAGCAACAGCAGTAGTCACCTAGAGATATTTTTTTCTACTGTTTCTCCTAACACCAAACAAAAAAAGGAAGCTTCCAAAAGGCCACTCAAAGACAGATCCTTCCATCTTATTTCTTCTTGAGTTACTGTCTTGATACATCAACAAGCAAGGATTAGAGTCCAGCTTTTGTCAGAAGCTATGCTCACTCTTGGTTTTCCCTCATGGTCTTTTAATTCTGCTCTTCATTTGCCAGTGCTCCCAGTTATCTAGAAATAGTTTTGACCTCTCAGCTCATCTCCCATCCTTAGCTACTTCCCTTTATGGCAAGACTTTCACCAGGGTGAATCTATGTGACTTATGACTTTAGTCAGTAAACTTACGTATATATGCAGATTGGTATACTCAGGCAGTATAGCAGACATGCTCACATTTTTACATAAAGTAAATAGTAGATCTGGCTGCAGTCAACTGTAGTCTTGCATGAAGTCAAAATGAAGCATGGGAAGGGATACTGTGTAATCTATGTGGATCTCTTTTGTCTTATGTTATCTTGGGTTGAAATGGTCAGTATGAACAAATTCCTTCTCATTCTTCCCACTTTCTTCTGAATCTGAGCAAATGTCTGACCCATCACTTCTAATTAAAATGTATTTTCTTGGCAGGAAGATCATCTGGCACATATATTTTACGCATTCTCAAAAAAGAGTAAATAAATAATGGGCTTGCTCCTAACCTCATGTGTGCACTTTCCCTGTGTGGACATTCTGAGTTTAGACTCCAGTGCAAGAGACACCCTGCTCACACTTTTCAAAATGCCAAGTACCCAATTATCAAATTACACTCAGAACTCATTCTTTTCATCTCCCTGACAGAGTAGCCCTGCTCTGCCAAACTGTGATCCACCCCGATCTAAGAAAATGTAGGACAGTCACATACAAAAAACAAAGAGAATTTTAAAATATTCCACCAGATAAGCCTTTTGAACTGGTCACAGATCCTGAACCTCATATCCATATCCACTTTCTAGGCTTAATAGTAATTTTAAGTGCAGTTATGAAAATGGTTGTTTAACCATTTTACTTGTTGAAAAGCAAAGGTACATCTTCTGTTGTTGGCTGAAACTCTGCTTTTAACCTAGGCAGTAAGATGTTCACAGAGAGCTGTGCAGGGCAAACACCTGAATTCTTGAGAAAATGTATCTTTCATCACTTTTTCTTTGAACAAAATGTTTTTTTCTATCATATTCTGCCTTTTCATAGGCGGCTAATGGTAGGAAAAATGATTGAATGCAGGCAGGCCTTCACATTCAAAGTGAAGAGGGCAGAAACAAAGGCCACATGTGTGTTATTTACCGCTCCCAGCAAGGGCACAGATTTTTATTACACTTTTGAAACTTTCACACTGACATTGAGTTGGAGAAATGTTCATGTTCAAATAAGCATGTCTTCTGTGCAAGGGATACTGCCCATACTCATGCACCAAATAGTTGGGGTAATTCCTCCACTCCTTTTAGTTTTCTACTCATATGAAATTCCTGAGGTTATCCAACTCTTTCTTAAATATTCAAGTGGACATCCCCACTATGGAGTATAAGAGACAGAGATCCATACACCCTCTTAAAAATGATGCTTTTCAGGGCCAGACTTGACATAATTTTAGCTAGTCCTAGGACCCTTCAGCTCTTAGCTGTGCCTAAAGATGCCACAGGCTGGAGCTTGCTAGCCTCCAGGCACACGCCGGAAGAGCGCCCAGGGACTGAGTTTAGCAGTGGGTGGTTCAGGAAACGGCGACTGTGCTACTGAATCTGTATCAGGGTTTGAGCTTACTGGCCTCCAGGCCCATGCCAGAAGAGCGTCTAGGGACTAAGTTCAGCAGCGGGCCGCTCAGGAAACGGCGACTGTGCCACTGAATCTGCGCTGGGGTTGGAGCTTATGGGGCTCCAGGCCCACGCCAAAAGAGCATCCAGGAACTGAGTTAAGCAGCAGATGGCTCGGGAAACAGTGACTGTGGCACCCAGTCTGTGTCACTGAATCTGTGCTGGGGTTAGAGCTCACTGGCCTCCAGGCCAACACCGGAAGAGCGCCCAGGGACTGAGTTTAGCAGCGGGTAGCTCGGGAAACGGCGACTGTGGCACTGAGTCTGTGTCACAGAAACTGCACTGGGGTTAGAGCTTACTGGCCTCCAGGCACACGCTGGAACAGTGCCCAGGGACTGAGTTTAGCAGTGGGCGGCTTGGGAAATGGTGACTGTGCTACCGAATCTGCGCCAGGGTTGGAGCTTACTGGCCTCCAGGCCCATGCCGGAAGAACACCCAGGGACTGAGTTTAGCAGCAGGCGGCTTGGGAAACAGCAATTGTGGCACTGAGTCTGCATCATAGAATCTGCGCCCGGGTTAGAGCTTACTGGCCTCCAGGCCCACGCCGGAAGAGCACCCAGGGACTGAGTTTACCAGCGGATGGCTTGGGAAACGGCAACTGCGGCACCCAGTCTGCGTCACCCAATCTGCGCCGGGGTTGGAGCTTGTTGGCTTCCAGGCCAATGCTGGAAGAGTGCCCAGGGACTGAGGTTAGCAGGTCAGAGTCTGACTTTCTACACAGTAACTGCAGAAGCACATCCAGTCAGCTTGTATTGGTGAGTTAGTGGGCCTGTTGGAACAACAGCCCCTACAATTGCAGCTGCACAGGGCCTACAGCCTACTGGCCTCCAGGCCGACTGCACAAGTGAGCCCAGAAACTCTGTATTGCTGAGCAGGTGGGCACATTGCAACCTCAGGCACTGTCATTGTAGCAGTTCAGGAGCCATAGTCTCCCTGCCTCTAAAACATACAAGAGAAGGTGTTCTGATTGTATTGACTGAGTGCCTCATATGGTGTGCCAGAACTAGGGGTTTTTCTTTAGGTCCCAATACAGACTACAAAGAACAACCAAGGAAACATTGCTATTTTAAAGTTCCTAAGTAATAGGAGGAAAGTGACATGGGATAAACAGCGCCAGAAAACAGGGCCGGTCAGAGATGAGGAAACACTCAAAGTCTCAGACACAAAGATCCTCACCTCCAAGTAACAAAGGGGGAAGTAAATAGAGAAGTTGGAAGCCCAGTCTCCAGGGCCCTCAGAAATGGTAACCAAAGCAGATCTAGTAAAATGGAAATCAGAACTGATCTCTGAGATGAAAGCAGAGATATTGGACACTGTCAACATGATGATTAATAAAGCTAAAGAGGAAATTAGGGAATTGATAGAATCCAAGATAGCAAAAGCAACGGAACCTTTTAAAGACCTACAAAAAGAAGGGAGCAAATTAAGAAAGAAAATGAAAGCTTGCACAGTAGAATGAATTTGGCAGAAGACCGAATTTCAGACCTAGAAGACAGGATCTCAACCAATGAACTGGAAAGGCATAATCTATGGAAAAAAGCAAGCGATAATAAAAAGTCAATCCAACAGCTCCTAAATGATTCAAAGAAGAATAACATAAGATTGATTGGAGTCACTGAGGAAGCAAGAGACAATGCCAAAGACACCAAAAAGCTATTCACAGAGATAATAGCAGAAAACTTCACAGAAAAGGTAGAGAATTGGACATACAAATATATAAAGCATACAGAATGCCACATGACAGTGACATGAAAAAATCTACACCTAGGCATATCATCATAAAAGTCCCAGATATCCAAGAAAACAATGAAATACTGAAAGCAGCCAGAGAAAAGAAAACAGTTACATTCCAAGGGAAGCCTGTCAGGATCACAGCGGACTTCTCAACTCAAACAATCAATGCAAGAAGAGCCTGGAGTGAAGTCTTCCAAGCTCTAAAGGAAAACAACTTCCAACAGACTGATGTATCCTGCAAAACTATCCTTCAAAATTGATGGGAAATAAGATACTTTCATGGCAAAGAACACCTGAAAAACTTCACAAATACGAAAGCTGTGCTCCAAAACATTTTAAAGAATATCTTGGAGAAAAATAAGGAATGTTACAAATCCATGAAATCTAACTGAGTCAACACTTGCGACCAAACAAGAAACTGATGGGGAAAGGGCAGAAGCAGAATAACACAGCCAAGAACAGGAAAACATGGCAGGACTAAATTTACCTATATCAGTCATAACAATTAATGTCAATGGACTCAACGTGCCAATTAAGAGATACAGACTGCCAGAGTGGATGAAAAATCAATATCCTACAATTTGCTGTATACAAAAAACACACCTAATTCAGAAAGAAACCCATGGACTAAAAGTAAAGGATGGAAAACAATACTCCATGCTACTGGAAGCAGCAAGAAAGCAGGAGTGGCAATTTTATTTGCAGACAAAATAGACTTCAAGCCAAAGCTGATAAAGAGAGATAAAGATGGACACTATCTTTTAGTTCAGGGGAAAAAATCCAAGAGACAGAAATCGCAATCTTAAATATCTATGCTCCAAATTCTAATCCACCCAACCATATAAAACAAATATTAACAGACTTGAAAAACCAGGTAAACTCCAATACAATAATAGTAAGGGACCTCAATACTCCACTGTCACAAAGAGACAGACCGACTGGACAAAAAGTCAATAAGGAAATCCTTTAGCTGAATCAGACTCTTCAGCAAATAGACTTAATAGATGCCTACAGAGTACTTCACCCCACAAAGTCAGAATATATACTCCTCTCAGATGCTCATGTATCTCTCTCCAAAATAGACCATGTGCTTGTTCATAGAACAGGTTTAAGCAAATATAAAGGGATTGAAATTATCCCTTGTATACTGCCGGACCATAGTGCCCTGAAATTGGAGCTGAATAGCAAAGGAAAGCCCAGGATCTGCACAAACACATGGAAACTGAACAACATTCTGCTGACCAACCAAAGGGTCACAGAAGATATTAGAAAAACAAATTGAGCAATTCTTACAACTAAACGATAACCCCAGTACAACATATAGAAATGTATGGGACAAAATGAAAGCAGTTCTATGAGGAAAATTCATAGCAGTGATAGACTACATCCAGAAAACGGAGCAAGCTCAAATAAACAACTTAATGCTGAACGTCACGGATCTAGAAAGACAGGAGCAAAACAAACCCACAGCTCACACGAGGGTAGAAATTAATGCAATAGAAACCAAGAGAATTGTTCAAAAAATCAATGAATCAAAAAGTTGGTTCTTTGAGAGGATAAATAAAATTGATAGACCCTTAGCCAACCTCATTAAACAAAGGAAGGAAAAGGTGCATATCTATGCTATTAGGAATGAGAACAGAGAAAGGACAACCGACCCAGAGGAAGTCCAGAGGATAACAAAGATCTACTTTGAAAATTTATACTGCAATAAAATGGAAAATGTAGAAGAAATGGATAGATTTCTAGACACATATGAACCCACCAAGCTGAAAAAAGAAGATAAAGAAATGTTAAATTCCCCAATAACAATCTGTAAAATTGAAAATGTAATTAAAAACTTGCCAACAAAGAAAAGCCCTGGACCTGATTGTTTTACTGCTGAATTCTATAAAACTTTTAAAAACGAGTTAGTGCCTCTAATTCTGCAACTCTTCAATGAAATTGAAAAGAAAGCAGTACTCCCAAACTCATTCCTGGAAGCAACCATTACCCTGATTCCAAAAGCAGAGAAAGACCCAACCAAAAAAGAGAACTACAGGCCAATATCTCTAATGAATATTGATGCAAAAATCCTCAATAAGATCCTGGTATACAGAATATGGAGAATTATAAAAAAGATTATACACCCTGCCCAAATTGTATTCATCCCAGGGATGCAAGGATAGTTCAACATACGTAAATCAATCAATGTTATACACTACATTAACAAGCTTAAGGACAAAAATCATATGGTCATCTCAACTGATGCAGAAAAAAGTGTTTGACAATATACAACACCCATTTATGTTCAGAACTCTACAGAAGATCAGAATAGATGGTCTTTATCTCAAACTAATAAAAGCTATCTATGAGAAACCTTCAGCCAGTATCACACCAAATGGTCAAAAATTGAAACCTTTCACACTAAGATCAGGAACAAGACAAGGGTGTCCTTTCTCACCACTTCTGTTCAATATAGTTCTGGAAATATTAGCCATAGCAATTAGGCAAGAGAAAGAAATAAAAGGAATAAAGATTGGAAAAGAAGACGTTACATTATCATTATTTGCCGATGACATAATACTCTACCTAGAGAATCCTAAAAACTCAATAAAAAACTGCTGGATCTAATCGCTAATTTTAGCCATGTAGTTGGTTACAAGGTCAACATTCAAAAATCAATAGCCTTCGTATACACAAACAGTAGACCCACCGAGATAGAAATTGGAGAGTCAGTCCCTTTTACAATAGCACCCCCCAAAAAATAAAATATCTAGGAATCAATCTAACAAAGGATGTCAAAGACCTCTACACTGAAAACTCTAGCACTCTGAAAAAGGAGATAGAAGATGATATCAAAAAATAGAAAGACATACCTTGCTCCTGGGTAGGAAGAACCAATATTGTCAAAATGGCTATACTCCCAAAACTACTCTACACATTCAATGCAATCCCAATTGAAATCCCAACAGCATATTTCACAGATCTAGAGAAAAACAATCCAAACTTTCATCTGGAACCACAAAAGACCTAGAATAGCAAAAGCAGTTATAAGCAACAGGGACATGATGGGGGGTATCACAACTTCGAACCTGAAACTGTACTATAAAGCCACTGTGATAAAAACTGCATGGTACTGGCAAAGTAACAGACCCAAGGATCAATCGAGTAGACTAGAAGATCCAGAAACTACTCCAGATACACTGGGCCACCTCACCTTTGACAAAGGTGCCAAAAATCCTCAATGGGGGAAAGATAGCCTCTTAACAAATGGTGCTGGAAAAACTGGGCTTTAACTTGCCAAAGACTAAAACTAGATCTAACTCTTTCACCATGTACCAAGGTAAAATAAAAGTGGATAAGAGACATAAATACTAAAACAGACACTCTAAACCTACTACAAAACAAGTTAGGTAAAACTCTCGAAGACATTGACTTAGGGAAAGATTTCCTGAACAAAACTTCTATAGCACAGGAATTGGCTGAGGAAATCAACAAATGGGACCTCATTCTTTTAAAAAGCTTCTGCACAGCAAAGGAAACCACCAACAGTGCAAACAGGCAATCAACAATGTGGGAAAAAATCTTTACCAGCTATTCCTCAGATAAAGGGCTACTGTCTAGAATATATAAAGAGCTCAAAATAATTAGCCCACCCAAATTTAATGACCCAATTAAAAAATGGGCATCTGAAATGAATAGATATTGTTCAGAGGAAGAAGTAAGAGCAGCTAAGAAGCATATGAAGAAATGCTCAACATCATTAGTCATTTGAGAGATGCAGATGAAAACAACATTGAGATTTCATCTCACTCCACATAGAATGGCTGCCATTTTATATTAAGCCAATGGCAAATGTTGATGAGGCTGCGGAGAAGAAGGAATCCTTCTCCACTGTTGGTGGGACTGTAGACTCGTACAACCCCTGTGGAGATCAATTTGGAGAATCCTCAAAAAACTAGGATTGGCGGTCCCATTTGACCCGGCTATTGCCCTGCTAGGTATATACACACAAGAATTAAAAGACTCGTATCACAGTATCATATGTGCACCCATGTTTATAGCAGACCAATTTGTGATTGCTACATCTTGGAAACAACCCAAGTGTCCATCATCTGGAGACTGGATAAAGAAGCTGTGGTTCTTCTACAGGATGGAGTACTACTCTGCCATAAAAAATGATAAGTTTGAATCATTTCTACTTAGATGGACATACCTTGAGGATATCCTCATAAGTGAAATAAATAGGGCACAGATACGTACATATCGCATCTTTTCTCTGGTATGAGAAAATAAAGATGTAAATGAGTCTTAGCATTGTATGTTATATATTGTGAAATAGAAAATGCTCATTGTAAAATAGGGTGAAAGGAGAAAATGTTGAGATTGTAACAAAAAAGTAAGGAAACAAATTTTATATATATGGGGGGTGGTAGGGTGGGTAGGGCTATGGGAAAAAATGAGAATTAAGTTGTGTCTTATACTGGTACAAATCCCCATTATGGAGTGCAATCATGATGTGTATATTTAATGTACCAATAAAGATTAAAAAAAATCGATGCCCTAGGCTGCTTCTGCCAACTTACAGAGATTGCTTCAGGATGTTTTCCATTTTAAAAAGAAACTCAGTAAAAGCTGTCCAGCCCCATACCAACTACTAATGTCAAATTGATTGGACTTACCTCACAAACAGAAAAGTCAGCCAATTCTTATGAGCTATAACTGCCATGAAAAATTACTGAGATACCAAGGATGTTAGGACCCCAGAAAGTATGGAAACTTCTTGAGTACATGTACCCTAACTTTAAAAACACTAGTTCGTATATGGTCACTGGTACATTCTACATCCAAGAATATACCATTGAAATTAGAGAAACTCATTGTATTATATTATGGAAAGCGAGAAGAAATCACAGGACAAGCATCTCTAATCTTTCTTTATCTCTTGCTCACTGCAATTTCCAATATACTAAGGACATTCTGTGAAGGAGTGAAGCTATAAACAGAGATGTAGGCTTTGTGATGACAGCTGTTCATCAGCATGAAGTTTGAAAATAGGAATGAGGTGATGTCTGTCTAGTTCTTCTTGTTCCACTTTCATTCTTCAGCACAGCCCTAGAGGAGCAGCACCAGCTGCTCTGGAAGGAAAGGCAAAGGTCACTGTGAAAGATTAGCAAAGACAATACTCAGGGAAGGCCTCCTGAAGAGAGACCAGTGTGAGCTGTCCAACTGCAGAGGAAGCTGAGTCTCTGTAGGAGGTGCAAGAGATTCATAGGATTGATAAACTTGTGGGAGAGAACTTGACTAGGGTATTATACACAGGCCTGGCGGAGAGGACCAAGAGCAGTGGTTTAATAGTAAAGACCCTGGCCACATTCCAGTAAAGGACACACGTTTGGCTTGTACAAGACATGGGAGTTAGGAAAACATTCTCTGTTGGACAAAGGAGGCTTCATAGGGGAAATAGCTGAGGCCAGAGAGAATCACAATCTCTTATTCCACCATGACGAAGCCACTTTGAAGTCCATTAGAGGATTAATGGGTATCTCTTGCCTCATAAATGCAGTTGAAAGAGACTCTTTTTCACAGTTAACCTTCATGAATTCTTGGACAAGAAAACAAGTTCAACTAGCTGGAATACCAGGCACACTCTTCTATCGCAGTCCCCAAAGCACTAATCAATTAATAACATTTCCATTAGTTCTCATCCTCAGTACAGGAGTGTAAAAGTATGTGGAGCATCAAGGTTAGTCACAGTTTGTGACTGGAAGAAACATTTATGACAGATAACGGGGGAATGCAATATGAATCCGTTTCTCTGGGTCCATTTTTGCTGAACTTCTAAGTGTGATCCAGGCCCTGGGGTTTCCTTAGTTCCTGATAATGTTTCTTCTTTGACATTTCATTCAGTTCACAACTTTAAAAGCAAACTGTCTATAGTTATATCACAGAATTTGTTGGTCCAACCTATCCTTCATCCATAATTTGGGTCTTTAATAACCCCTTTCTCTGCACCTGGATGGATAATTTTCTTTTTTCAAATAATGTGTAAAGGCAGATATCTTATTCCTAGACCTAGAACTCTTTCTGTTCTTCACAGTCACTAAAAATGATACCACTCTTCATTCAGCTGCCCACTTGTTCCTCTTATTTTTTTTTAATCCTTTAGAGTTTACCTTCAAGTTCTTTTGATTCTACTGCTCAAGCCTCTCCTCATCTTTATGTTTCTCTCCATGGCATTTTCTAGCATCCAGCATCTCTTGTTGGGATAAGTAAAATAATTAAAAATGACCTCATCCTTCACTCTCATCCTTTCTCAATAAATTTTCTTCCATAAGCATTAAAGCTGAACTAATATTTTAACCCACTGGTGCAGACCACCTCCCCCAACACCCTGTGAACACCCGAACATGAAAATGGAAATCTTACATAATCCATCCCTGACAAATATTCAAACTATTCAAACTCCACTGCTGTCAGTCTCATCCTTTTAACCTCTTCAAAGCCACACCTTCTTCTTTCTCCAAAGGAATCATGCTTATTCTCACCTTAAATTTTTGACCCAACCTGTATTACCCCGCTGCAATGCTTTGTCTCTGTTATTCACCTGCTGACTCCTTTGAGGCTTCATATCTCACTTCAAATGTCACTACTTATGAGAGGACTAATCCTATGTTTCCTGTAAGTCATTCCTTACTGTCATCCCAAAGCACTGACTACTACTTGAATAGCTACTTACACATGTTCATTGCCTGTCTTCTCCTCACTGAACTAGAAGCTTCAATGAGGTAGGAAGCTGTCTTCTCACTCAACCCTGCATAATGGACTATGCGACACTTTACTTGGAAAAGGCCAAGTACATATTCATTGAAAGTCTGAGTAAACAAGTGAGTATCTATATATATCAGCTTCACTTGGTTGTTAGTTATGTATATCTATCTTATATAAAGGTCACTAATGGATATGATCACTAAATCTCAATTTTTTGACTTATCAAAATAAAAATAAATTCCAGAAGCTGAGAAAGGGAAATTGAAAATGGTATTATATAGTTTATTTGAGGTAGAATGTTGCATTATAATATAAAATAGCTCCTTTGTGAATCTTGCAAAGAAAAAAGATAGGTATATTTCATTAAATTGTAATTTCTTGAGTTATAAAACACTCCCTATATTTATTAGAAGCTTTTCAAATCTATTTCCACGGGCTTTGACTCAATGAATAAACTGATTTTCTGTCAGCATAATTAAACATACTTGAATAATTTCTATTATGTTCACCTGTTCAGAAACAGGTAAATATTAGCATAAGATTGTGTACAGTCAAATTAGATTCTTGTGTTTCAAAGAAATTTTAAGAATGTTTATTGGCATGTTTATTTTTCCACTTGAATAAAGTGTCATTGGTTTTTAAAAACCAATGATTATCAAATTGTTGTTACTCGAATAAGTACCAAGTTACATTTTTAAAAGTAATGTTTTCAGAATGTTACAGTCAATGTGTTACAGAGCATAAAAATTATGAGATGTTTAGATCAGTGTGTGATAAAGAAATGTTTTAAAACTCCTAGAATGGTAAAAGAAAATGTACACTGGTATTTAGCTTTCTGAATATCAAGCAATGATAAAACTCCTTTAATTTTTAAAATATCAGATATAAACTATGTAAACAAGTGATTTTCTGTCCAACTACTTAGCGTCTATACATTTAAGCAGTTCACTTTATGACACTAATAATAGGGATATACAAATTATGAAATGCTTTAATATCTTCCTATTCTCTGAGTTTCACAAGTAGGCATTTTCCTAAACACTTCCAGGAACATGCCTATCCCTTACTTTCCCTATGAACTTGACATGAGCTATCTATTTGATGGATGTCAGTGTTTCTCAATTGAAATCAAGTAACCTATGAAAACAGCTTTAAAAAGAGATTTGATTTTCTCTGTTCCCTTCAACACACCACATAGTAATTGACAACAACAATTTACCTACCTCTTCTGTCTCCCAAGGGCAGTCTTCACCCAGCTCTAGAGTGAAAAGTAGATAGAAAGGTCACTTCCACTATCCATTTGACTTTGGCCATGTCTTCCAGCGTAACTATTTCAGTAGTATTGGTAGTCTTGATATCTTCATTTCTTTCCTTTCTTTGACAGTCTCTCAGTTGGTTCTGAACCAGGGTACAGTAGAGGAATATTCCTGAACAAATCATTTTAAGACCAATCATCCAGTTCATTGACCAGAAAGAGTGAGAAATAAAGAATCCAATTTAGAGTAGCAAAGTATGTTCAACATTGCAGGCTTGTCTTGTAATATAATATCAGGGTTTATGCCATGAGATTCACAAATGTTGACTTAAAAGTTCTTAATGTTGGCATCTTTAAGCAGTGGTATGGTTCCATGCAATTGTTTATTAACTGATATTGCTTCAACAAACAGCTTTTAAAGAGGTTCTAGCAAGCACTAGTCAGGTGTAGTTTTGTTTTGGAAGGATCAGAGAAGCTTGTCACAACTCTGTCTATACCCGTGTCTGTCTGTGTCCTGGCAAATGGCTGTTCTGAGGCAGCAACAGGCTTTTTAGAGCAGACTCCTCTAATGGCAAATGTTGTTACAGAAACAGCAAGAATTTGGTATGTAGACTTTTAAAAGTTCTTAACAAGTTAGAATGTTTTCTCACTCCATTTCACTGTATTTCTCAGCCAAATCTTCAGTGTAGGAAATCAGGAACTTTAATGATCTTCAGAAAGCTTAGTGCCCTAGTGACACTGGACTCACAATTTCACTTAAAATAGTTCTTCTTTGAGTTCCAACAAGTAAAGTCCATTGAAGTTGTTGCACTCATCTTTATAACAAGGAAAAACTCAACCAACTGGAAAACAGTAATATTTCAGACATCTTTTCAGAGACTACAAGTTGGAGGGTGGACCACCATAGTGGAACTGCCATGATGGGACATATACAAACAAAATAAACACAGTCACCATCAAAACTTGCTGACCCTGAGCAGAAACTGCTGGTGCTGAGTAATGGGAAAAGACAATGAAATCATGTTCAGGCAAACTGCTGAGTCAGCATGTAAACTAGCATGTTTGTGAGAAAACTCCAGGAACCACTGTTTTAGAAATTCTTCCTGCATTTGAGGCATTGATTACAGGAACTGGATTCTCAGAATGAAAGAAAAATATCCTCTCATGTTTTTGGCAACAGAGAGCAAATAAGGAAAGTAATCATTACAAAAGGCTCCAAGAGCATTTTCCACTAAAAGTCCTACCATATGAGTCATGCTTTTATTTTCTGCCCTAAAATTCAAACTAAGATCTTACTGACCCAGGGGTCACTGGCTTCTCCAGGGTGATCTATTCCTGGAGACAGGTAACAACTTGGCTGAGACCATGTTTTTCAAATGTAAACCTACCAGTCTGTACCCTAAACCCCTAACCCCCCTTTGGCAGGGTCCTCCTTTCTGCACCACTGTCCACCTTCTAAAATCAAATTAAAAGTAAGTATAAGACAATTAAGTGGGCTCAGAGTCCGTGTAAATAATTCAGACTAGTCACTCCTAAATGTGTTTTTCCTGTTTCTCAGAAACATTAACAAAGTTAAATCATAGTAAAGGAACCCTATGATAAACTATACTGTAAGCTCTTTCCCACAATTCCTCCTTCTATTTCTGTCTTCTTATAGAACATGATATTTTCCTTGTGACCCCTCTTATGTGTCCTTTCCTCTTGGGACTGTGAGAATACAATTACATTTATCTCTGCTCTGTTAGTCTAACTACTTTAATTTGTTTTATTAGGGCAGTATGTTTAGAAAGCCTATTCTGCTCTCACCCAATCTTCTTAGAAGAGCAACTGTAACACCCTAGAGTCTCTATATCACAGAAAGGGCAGTTGAGCTAGAAGCAAAAGCCAAAAAGTATTTGTGAAGGTCATAGTCCAGGAACACAGATCACACAAAAGGTTGGTATTTAACCATAATCAGAGCCCTTCTCTTCCCCAGAAAAGTATGACAGCATCAACAAAATTCCTGCTTAGGGACAGTGGGTTAAAGCTAAAAGGGCTTCAAAGTGTAGATTCTATTTCAGGAGGCAGTTATTTTGCTCTTAGAGAGGTGCAGAGAAAATATAGGGGACAAAACAAAGATGTGTCAAAAAGCTCTACTGAAAGAGCACCCAGGGACTGAGTTTAGCAGCGGGCAACTGCGCCACTGAATCCGTGCCAGAGTTGGAGCTTACCCGCCTCCAGGCCCATGCCAGAAGAGCGCCCAGGGACTAAGGCTAGCAGTGGGCGACTTTGGAACCAGCGATTGCACCACTGAATCCGCACAGGGGTTGGATCTTACTGGTCTCTAGACCCATGCCGGAAGAATGCCCAGGGACTGAAGTTATCAGCAGATGGCTTTGGAACTGGCAATTGCATCACTGAAACTGTGCCGGGGTTGGAGTTTACTGACCTGCAGGCCCATGCAGAAAGAAGGCCCAGGGACTGAGTTTAGCAACAGGTGACTTTGGAAACGGTGTCTGCACCATCGAATCCATGCTGGGGTTGGAGTTTTCTGGCCTACAGGCCCACATTGGAAGAGCGGCCAGGAATTGAGTTTAGCAGATCAGAGTCTGACTTTCTCCACCTCAGCTGCAGATGCACATCCAGTTACCTTGTATTGGTGAGTAAGTGGGCCTGTTGGAACATCGGCCCGTACCGTTGCAGCTGCACAGGGCCTACAGCCTATTGGCCTCCAGGACAGCTGTGCAACTGACCCAGAGACTCTGTATTGGTGAGCAGGAACATCCATTAGAACCTTAGGCAGCACGATATTAGTAGGGCAGGATCCAGAGCCTTCCTGCTGCAAAAGCAGATGGGAGAAGGTGTTCTGAGTGTATTGACTGAGTGCCTCATATGGTGCGCCAGAACTAGGGCTTTTTCTTTAGGTCCCAATACAGAGTATGAAGAACAACCCAGGAGACACTGATATTTTAAGGTTCCTAACTATTAGGAAGAAAGAGACTTGCAACAAACAGAGCCAGAAAACATGGCAAGTACAAAACCAAAAACAACAGCAAGGAAAAAAATGAGAGATGAGGAAACACTCAAAGCCTCAGGTACAAAGATCCTCACATCAAGGTAACACAAGGGGAAGGGAAATAGAGAAGTTGGAAGCCCAGTCTCCAGGATCCACAGAAATGGTAACCAAAGCAGATCTAGTAAAATGGAAATCAGAACTGATCTCTGAGATGAAAGTAGAGATATTGGACACTGTCAACACGATGATTAATACAGCAAAGAGGAAATCATGGAGTTGATACAATCCAAGATAGAAAAAGCAATGGAACCTTTTAAACATTTACAAGCAGAAGTCCAGGAAATCAAGAAAGAAAATTTGCACAATAGAAGTTTTGCAAATTCTAAGTTTGCACAATAGAATCAATTTGGCAGAAGATCGAATTTCAGACATAGAGGACAGGATCCCAACCAATGAACTGGAAAGGCATAATCTGTGGAAAAAAGCAAACAATAATGAAAAGTCAATCCAAAAGCTCCTAGATGATTCAAAGAATAATAACATAAGATTGATTGGAGTCACTGAGGAAGCAGGAGACAATGTTAAAGACATCAAAAAGCTATTCACACAGATAATGGCAGAAAACTTCACAGAAAAAGGTAAAGAATTGGACATACAAATATATGAAGCATACAGAACACCACATACCAGTGACATGAAAAAAATCTACACCTAGGCATATTGTCATAAAAGTCCCAGATATCAAAAAAAAAAAAAAAAAAAAAAAAAAAAAAAAAAAAAAAAAAAAAAAAAAAAAAAAAAAAAAAAAAAAAAAAGAATGAAATACTGAAAACACCCAGAGAAAAGAAAACAGTTACATTCCAAGGGAAACCCATTAGGATCACAGCAGACTTCTCAACTCAAGCACTCAATGCAAGAAGAGCCTGCAGCGAAGTCTTCCAAGCCCTAAAGGAAAACAACTTCCAACCCAGACTAATGTACCCTGGAAAACTATCCTTCAAAATTGATGGGGAAATATGATACTTTCATGACAAAGAACACCTGAAAAACTTCACAAATATGAAACCTGTGCTCCAAAACATTTTAAAGAATATCTTGGAGAAAAATAAGGAAAGTTACAAATCCATGAGACCTAACCAAGTGATCCCAAGGGAAAAAAACAAGAAACTGATGGGAAAAGGGCAAAATAGAATAACACAGCCAACTACAAGAAAACATGGCAGCACTCAATTTACCTATATCAGTCATAACCATTAATGTCAATGGACTCCAGGCACCAATGAAGAGATACAGACTAGCAGAGTGGATCAAAAAGCAAGATCCTGCAATCTGTTGCTACAAGAAACACACCTAATTTAGAAAGATACCCATGGACTGAAATAAAAGGGATTGAAAACAGTACTCTATGAGAAAATAAACAGCAAGAAAGCAAGAGTGGTGATTTTATTTGCAGACAAAATAGACTTCAAGCCAAAACTGATCAAGAGAGATAAAGATGGACACTATCTTTTAGTTCAGGGAAAAATCCAAGAGACAGAAATCACAATCTTAAATATCTATGCTCCAAATTCTAATGCATTCAACTATATAAAACAAACATTAACAGACTTGAAAAAACAGATCAACTCCAATACAATAATAGTAGGGGATCTCAATACTCCACTGTCACAAAGAGACAGATGGACTGGAAAAAAAAAGTCCATAAGGAAATGCTTGAACTCAACCAGACTCTTCAGCAAATGGCCTTAGTAGAATCTTACAGAGTATTTCACAACATAAAGTCATAATTTACATTCTTCTCAGATGCTCCTGGATCATTCTCCAAAATAGACCATGAGCTTGTTCATAGAACAGGTTTAAACAAATATAAAGGGATTGATATTATCCCTTGTATACTGTTGGACCATAGTGCCCTGAAATTGAAGCTGAATAGCAAAGGAAAGCCCAGGATCTTCACAAACACATGAAACGGAATAACACTCTGCTGACCAACCAATGGGTCACAGAAGAAATTAGGAAAACAAATCGAGCAATTCTTACAACTAAATGATAACCCCAGTACAACATATAGAAATTTGTGGGACACAATGAAAGCAGTTCTATGAGGAAAATTCATAGCAGTGAAAGCCTACATCCAGAAAATGGACCAAGCTAAAATAAACAATTTAATGCTGAACCTCAACTGATTAGAAAGACAGGAGCCAAACCAACCTGAAGCTCACACTAGGCAAGAAATTATAAGGATCAGGGCAGAAATTAATGCAATAGAAACCAAGAGAACAGTTCAAAAAACCAATGATTTGAAAAGCTGGTTCTTTGAGAGGAGAAGCAAAATTGATAGACTCTTAGCCAATCTCATTAAACAAAGGAAGGAAAAGGTGCACATCTACCCTATTAGGAATGAGAATGGAGAAATTACTACCGACCCAAGAAGTAGAGAGGATAATAAACACCTAGTTTGAAAATTTCTACTTCAATAAAATGGAAAATGTAGAAGAAATGGATAGATTTCTAGACAAATATGAACTCCCAAAGCTGAATAAAGAAGATATAAAAATGTTAAATGTACCAATAACAATCTGTGAAATTGAAAATGTAATGAAAATCTTGCCAACAAAGAAAAGCCCTGGACCTGAAAGTTTTACTGCTGAATTCTATAAAACTTTTAATGAAGAGTTAGTGCCTGTACTTCTGAAACTCTTCAATGAAACTGAAAGGGAAGCAGTCCTCCCAAACTCATTCCTGGAAGCAACCATTACACTGGTTCCAAAAGCAGAGATAGACCAAACCAAAAAAGAGAACTACAGGCATGAACTTTAATGAACATCAATGTGAAAATCCTCAATAAGATCCTTGCAAACAGAAGACAGAAAATTATCAAAAAGATTATACACCCTAACCAAGTGGGATTCATCCCTGGGATTCAAGGATGGTTCAACATATGTAAATCAATAAGCGGTATACACTATATTAACAGGCTTAAGGACAAAAATCATATGGTCATCTCAATTGATGCAGAAAAAGCTTTTGACAAAAGAAAACACTCATTTATGTTCAAATCCAACAGAAGATTGGAATAGATGGTCTCTATCTCAAACTAATAAAAAGTATCTATGAGAAACCTTCAGCCAGTATCATACTAAATGGTCAAAAATTGAAACCTTTCACACTAAGATCAGGAACAAGACAAGGATGTCCCCTTTCATCACTTCTGTTCAATATAGTTCTGGAAATATTAGCCATAGCAATTAGGCAAGAGAAAGAAATAAAAAATAAAGATTGGAAAAGAAGAAGTTACATTGTCATTATTTGCTGATGACATGAAACTCTATCCAGAGGATCCTAAAAACTCAATTAAAAAACTGCTGGACCTAATCGCCAATTTTAGCCATGTAGTTGATTACAAGGTCAACATTCAAAAATCAATAGCCTTTGTATACACAAACAGTAGACCCACTCAGACAGAAATTGGAGAGTCAGTCTCTTTCACAATAGCACCCCCCAAAAAATAAAATACTTAGGAATCAATCTAACAAAGGAGGTGAAAGACCTCTACTCTGAAAACTCTAGCACTCTGAAAAAGGAGATAGAAGATGATATCAAAAAATAGAAAGACATACCTTGCTCCTGGGTAGGAAGAACCAATATTGTCAAAATGGCTATACTCCCAAAACTACTCTATGCAACACAATCCTGATTGAAATCCCAAATGAATATATCACAGATCTTGAGAAAAATATACAAACTTTCATCTGGAAACACAAAAGACCTTGAATAGTCAAAGCAATTCTAAGCAACAGGGACATGGTGGGGGGTATTACAATTCCAAACCTGAAACTATACTATAAAGCTACTGTGAGAAAAACTGCATGGTACTAGTAAAGTAACAGACCCAAGGATCAATGAAGTAGACTGGAAGGCCCAAAAACTACTCCAGATACACTGAGCCACCTCATCTTTGACAAAGGAGCAAAAATCCTCAATGGAGGAAAGATAGCCTCTTTAACAAAGGATGCTGGAAAAACTGGGCTTTAACTTGCCAAAGACTAAAACTAGATCTAACTGTTTCACTGTGTGCCAAGTTAAAATCAAAGTGGATAAGAGACATAAATATTAAAACAAACACTCTAAACCTGCTGCAAAACAGGTTAGGTAAATCTCTCGATGACATTGGCTTAGGGAAAGACTTCATGAAAAAAATTCTATAGCACAGGAATTGGCTGAAGAAATCAACAAATGGGACCTCATTCTTTTAAAAAGCTTCTGCACAGCAAAGGAAACCACCAACAGTGCAAACAGGCAACCAACAATGTGGGAAAAAATCTTTGCCAGCTGTTCCTCAGATAAAGGGCTACTATCTAGAATGTATAAGGAGCTCAAAATAATCAGCCCACCCAAATTTAATGACCCAATACATAAATGAACATCTGAAATGAAAAAAATATTTTTCGGAGGAAGAAGTAAAAGCAGCTAAGAAGCATATGAAGAAATGCTCAACATCATCAGTAATTTGAGAGATACAGATAAAAACATTGAGATTTCATCTCACTCCACATAGAATGGCTGCCATTTCTGATTCAGCCAAAAGTAAATGTTGGCGAGGCTGCGGAGAAGATGGAATGCTTCTTCACTATAGATGGGACTGTAGACTCATACAACCCCTGTGGAGATCAGTTTGGAGATTCCTCTAAAGCCTAGGTTTGTAGGTCCCATTTGACCCAGCCATTGCCCTGCTAGGTATATACAGACAAGAATTAAAAGACTCATATCACAGTGACATATGTGCACCCATGTTTATAGCAGCCCTCAATTTGTGATTGCTACATCTTGGAAACAACCCGTGTCCATCAACGGGAAATTGGATAAAAAATCTGTGGTTCTTCTACAGAATGAAGTATTACTCTGCCATAAAAAATGATAAATTTGAATCATTTCTACTTAAATGGATATACCTTGATGATATCCTCATAAATGAAATAAATAGGGCACAGATAGATACATATCGCATCTTTTCTTTGGTATGAGAAAATAAAGATGTAAGTGAGTCCTAGAATTGTATGTTATATATTGTGAAATAGAAAATGCTCAGTGTAAAATAGGGTGAAGGGGGAAAAATGTTGAGACTGTAACAAAAAAGTAAGGAAACATATTTTTTGTATTTGGGGGGGCAGTGGGGTGGGTAGGGCTATGGGAAAAAATGAGAATTAAGTTGTGTCTTATACTGGTACAAATCCACATTATGGAGTGCAATTATGATGCATATATGTAATGTACCAATAAAGATTAAAAAATTAAAAAAAGGTTTATTGCCTTCCACTGTATAAAACCTTGTGCATAGTTCAACTCTATGCTACACTGACAATGTTTCACTCCAAATCTTGATTTATGCAATATATCCTGTCCCACCTTAAAACTATAAAGCATTTTAAGAAGCTAGAAAAATATCCAGTTTGAAGGTACAAACTGAGCATCAGAACCAGATTCACATATGACAAATATTCTGAATTATCAGAAAAATTTTAAATAATTATAATTAATACATTAAATATCTAATTGGAAAAGTAGACAATATATGAGTATGTATGGGTAATGAAGACCAAAGGAAACTCTAAAAACAGAATCAGAAAGAAATGCTAAAACCAAAAACACTAATAGAAGTGAAAAATGATTTTTGAAAACACCTGAACTCAGGAGCAAAGAGAAAAAAAAGAAAAAAAAATAGCAAAATACAATATCCCAGAATAATGGTCCAAGTTCAAAAACATGCATACACCACAATGAGAGTGAAGGGAGGAATTACAATATGAGAAATATTTAAAATAACGTCTACCAAGGATATTTGCATAGTAATAGCAGACAACAGATCAAGGAATCCCAGACCACTAAGAGTGATTCATATAAAGAAAAACAAAAACAAAAACAAAAACAAAAAATCCTTGTATTCAAAGCACAAGAATAAACAAAACAAACGTGAAGAATGTACCAGAGAAGGATACGTAGAAAGGAAATTTTCAATTGTTTTTCATTGTAATCAGTAGAATATTTGTTTAAAGTAATAGTAGCAATAACATGTTGTGTTAGCATATGGATAAGTGAAATGAATTTTTAACAGATAACAGTGATAAAAAATTATAACTGATATGATAAATAAAATAGATAAAACTAAACAATATAAAATCTGCAATTAAAACCAAAAAGCGAAATCAAGATGGAAATATTAAAAGGAAACAAAAGAACTGTAATGAATAGGAAAGAACTACAAATGTGATAGTTAATAAAGCTATATCAGTAGTCAAGTTAGAAGTCACTGGCCTAAATACACTGATTAAATTGTAAAGATTATCAGAGTAGAGAGAAAAATAAGACTGAACATATAAGCTGCATACAAGAAAAACTGCTTGCATATAAAGACTCAGAAGTCAATGGATGGAAGCACGTGTAGCACTATCAGAAAACACTGAAAGAGCATATATTAATTTCAGATATAACAGAATTTTTAAAAAGAAAATTCACCAAGTGTATAGGGATACAGTACAAAATAACAATCCTCAATATACACAGACTTAGGAACACTGTATTAAAATATTTGATACACATCTGGTAAAACTTTGAGTAAAAATAGAGAAATCTGCTACTATGTTTGCTGACTGCTATACTCTTCATTCATTAAGTTATAAGAGCAGGAGTTCGAAGAACGCTAAGCAGAGCTGCCCTATATGACATAATGAAGAAATCGAAATCTGATCAAAATGGCATGTAGAGAACAACCAATCCTAAACAGCAGAATACACACTAGGTGTAATCTGAGACCACCTAGGACACTGACCAAGATTCACATACTTGAATATAAATTAGTGGTACTAACATAGGACAGACGTACTGGATCACATGACCCAGTTTCTGAGCAAAAGAATTTTATCATTGCAACTATATTGGGCTCTTAATAATTCTAAGATAGTACATACATTTCTTGCACAGCTTCTGTGGTGATATAAAATCTCTGATCAAGGTGCAAGAAGCTCAATGTAAGAGGACTATGAAGCAAAAAAATATTATATATATAATATGCATATATAATATGTACATATATATACATATATAATAAACATGTACATATAATATAATATATTATATATAATATATAATATAATATAATATTACAATATGTACATATAATATACATGTATAATATACATATATTATATATTATATATATAATATACATGTATATACATATACACACACACACACATATGAGGTTCTTATTACAGAATTGTATAGTAATATGGCTCAAAGAGGGAAACATAGAAGAGTAATTGATAATACTACATCCATGAAACAGTTGTTTGAATTTTACTCTGGAATTTAAAAGGTTTAACATCTTGAAAACAGTGGATTAAAAAATGTAATTTGTATTACCAAAACAAGGCAGTGAAATGACTAAAAGAAGAAGAAATGATATCAGACATTGATTAAACCTCAAAAAGAAAAAGGCTATTTCCTCTCTTCCTCTATATTCAAAGTATATAATTGTTAAAAAGAGATGTTTAAGACATCTAAAACTAATTGCTCCCAAAGTGCTTATTCAAAGAAGAGGAAGGATTCTAGTCAGTAGCAAATAATGGCAGATGCAACTGATCCCAAAGAAGTATAACAAGGAAAAAAAGCCAAGATCTCAGAACAAACTAAAGTTACTCTCAGCAAAAGTACAAAGTCAGAAAAATATAAAACCATCCCTTCTAAAGGTGTATATTTTAAGATCAATAAGAGCTACTAGGAGCCAAGGTGTGTAGTAACAAGCTGGTGGAACCACAAGGAGAAACAGCAGAGTTCATTGCTGCATTCAGTAGTTTCAATACTCCTCACTCACTGAGTGATAAGACAAAGAGCTGGAAAAACAGGTGGGGCTGGAGTTCACCACAATAACAAAATCAAGCAACCTGACCTACTTGACAGCTGGAGAATAACCAGTCCAAAACCAGGAGAATATCCATGAGGTGTGGTCCTGGATCAGTTAGAACATGCACCAACATGAATCCCATTTGGGGGTATGGAAGCCTGGAAATCCAGCTCTCCAGAAGGTTGAAGCTTGAGAGTCACAATTTAAAGGCAAGCCTGGCAACTTAACTATTTAGCAAGATCCCATCTCAAGATAGAAACTAAAAATGGGACGGGGATGTAGCTCAGTGTGAAAAACCTGAAAGCTTTGGGTTTGAACACCAGTAATACACACATACATGCATGCATGCATGCATGCATGCACACATACACACAAGAACTGGGAAAATATCTTTTGAAACTAGAGAAAATTTGGTAGATTGCTTACAGTGTTTGAACAGAACTAAAATCTTGAAAGTCAAATGCTCAGTGAGTTTCAGGTGAGTTCAGGGAGACCCTCCCTCCTAAACAGCACTGTCACTCCTGAATTCAGGAGACAATCAGGAAGATGAGGCATGTTAATATGTAGACTCTAAGAGCTGCTGTTCAGAAGGAAGAATTAAGGCCTTAGCAACCTACTATAAAAGGTGAAGGCAGACAAAGATTTGGTAAGGGCACATTTACCTTTCTTATTTTACAGAAAAAGTGAGAAAAGTGTGTTATATCAACAAATGATTGAGGTCAAAAGTGGAAGACAGGAATGAGGGGAAGATGTCCATTTTACATGAATTACAGAAAGGAAGAAACCAAAGTAAGCAGGGAACATGTTATAAAATCTGGCTGATGTTCAGGAAAAAGGAGAGTGATGTTATGGGAAACAGGACGAGACTGTCCTTCACTTACTAGGGGGTTTCATTTTGATAAAAACATCATAAGTGAAAAATATTACCTTTATCCATTTAATACACTAAAGCTACATAACACCACAACTTAGCTTATCTTAACGTGAATGTGCTCAAAACACATCAGCCTATGAGTCGGCAAAGTCATCCAAAGCTAGCCTCTTTCAGGAGGGACTGAATTTCTATATAGTTTATTGACTATATGGGGGGAAAGAAAACCCAATATCAATAATAAAAACCACTGGTAACCCAAAACAGTGTATAATAATCATAGTTCTGCACATAGTATCACCAAGAGATTATCATACATACTGCATTATCATGGCCTAGGATTAGATCAGAATTCACAATTTGAAGAGTAGTTTGTGCTGAATGTGTATTACTTTCACATCATCATAAAATAAGACCATTATAAGTCAACACTTTTAAAATAGGGCTGTTATTACCAGACAAAGGTACTAAACTACATAAAATTTCTATAGTAAGAATTTTCCAGAACAACTTCTCATGAATCTGTGCATTGCAGACTGTACTAAATCAAAAACTGCAGTAGAGGGGCTGGGGATTTAGCTCAGTGGTTGCAAGTATAAAATTCCTAGTTCGATCCCAGTAACCACAGACAACAATACTGGGTGTGGAGACTCACGCCCACCAGCAATCAGTATCAGATACCGCAGTGCTAGGTGTGGTAGCTAAGGCTCATAATCCCAGCAGTTGGGAAGCAGAGGCAGGAGGATTGCTTGAGTTCAAGGCTCACGTGAGCTACCTAGTGAGTTCACAGCCAACTTGAACTATAAAGCGAGACCCTGGCTCAAAACACTAAAAAAAAAAAAAAAAGAAAGAAAAAGCAGTAGAGCCTGTTACTCTAGAAATTCTTGATGAAAAGATAGGGTGACAATGTTTGAATTTCATTGACAATGTTCAAATTTCATTCATCCAAGAATGCACAAAAACAGAAGGAATACCAAAACAAAAAAAGAGATCATTTGCAAGAATTTAATATATTACCTGAGGAGAAAATGCACCAGGGTTACCTAGTAGAAAGACATTAACGAATCTATACTTCTCAAAATCCAAGAATATCATCACTCTTACAGAGTGAATGTTTTCAAGCTTTAACATTAAAGTTTCTCCTGCTGAAAGGTTTGCCTATCTTATGTGTTTAGACATTATAGTCTTTGTTCTAGACTGACTGTTGTTTATAGCACAGATACCGTTACTTGTGCATTTGTCTTCCTTCTCTCTGGTACCAGTAAGTCATGAGATGATTCATGAGTACTGAGTTCTAGGATTATAAACTAAGGTAGGATTACAGCTTCAGGATTTGAAGTTCAGTGTATTTAAATTTCATAGGCAAGACAAAGAATAATGTGGAAAACTCACAGAGCCTGTTAACTCTCAAGATCTGTAAACATGCAACAAGAGAAATTCACATTAAAGTAATAGAGCTTGTGAGTTCCTGAAGAAAATAGCAAACAGCTAAAATATCCTACATAGTTCAAAGTGTAGAGAATTCTAATGACTAAATTTTAGCATAAAATTTGAGAGGATATTAATTTCTTTGGACTTGGAATTTGTAACTCATATAGTTAAGAAGATCTAATTGTGAGGGCTGGGGATTTATCCCAGTGGTTCCTGTGCCTGCCTTGCAAGGGCCCAGGGGAAATTGGGGATTTCCATCCAGTAACCACATACAACAAAACTGGGCATGGTGACTCACACCCACCAACAATCAGAACCACATATCACAATGCTGGATGTGGTGGCTCAAGCCTGTAATCCCAGCACTTGGGAGGCAGACACAGGAGGGTTTCTGAGTTCAAGGCTGAGTTCAATACCAATATGAACTACAAATGAATACCCTGTACAAAAAAATAAATAAGTAAAAGAAGAAGAAGAAGAAGAAAATTTGATTGTAGGCCATAACTAAATTAGGATTTAACTGCATCAGAATTTAATCTTTGTTTATTCTTCCTTAGATATTGATAATAAAAGGAAACTCATACTAAATTTTGGAGAATCTCAATTCTTAGATCTTATTTATATTGACTTTTAATCTTAATGAGGGTTTGAGGTAGATTTTCTCAGACACTGTGGCTGGACATCAGAATGTTTTGATCCATTGAACAGCTTGCTTGGGACAAATTAGAAGTAACCTAAAGTAACCTAGAACCTGAGAAAATCTAAAGTAGAAAAGGTATTGCTATTAAGCAGTATGATGATGGAAACAGAGTGGGCTGTACTTATAAAGAGTTGCTATTTGATGATAACTGGTTAGCCTAGAAGAAATAACTAAACAAAACATCAACCCTCACCTCTCCTGACCTTTGTAACTCACTTCCTCTTGAAAGAACATTATAAACTCTTCTACAATGAAGGCTTCATAAGTTGAGGCAGCTACAGTTCAGCTGCCTAGATTGAAGTTACTAAACCTATCTAATTGTGGGCCACATGATACCATATTTCCATCCATTACCATCATATCTTTCAATATAAAATTTGACACAATGATAATATTTTGATTTCTATATCAATACTGTTACTCTCATTTGGTTCCAAGTTCAAGGAACAGTGTTGTTATTTATGTGTTCCCTAAACTCCAGTAACACAGAATATAATTACTCCCTTCTGATGATTCTAGGACATAATTTTGTTACTTTGATTAAATAGTAAGGTTTGTTTGTTTGTTTGTCTGTTTTGCAACAAGTGACAGAAAATCCATCCCACGTGTTTAAATGAGTAGGCCTTTCTTTTTCTTGTATTCATAATAAGAAGTCTGCAGCATCTATCAATGATTCAAAAGCCCAAAGCTTTTGGGGATGATGTCCCAAAGATCTGAATTTTCCTTCCCTACAAAATCATGTTACTCCAGCTGTAAACATCTGTAAACAGCTGAACAGAGTCATGTTCAAGTCAAAGAAAAGCAAAAGTTTCTTTGGCTCTTTAGTTCCTTTTTTATTTACAAGACAAAATACCCAGCACCAGAAGTTAAAGAGAAAAACTTTACATGGCACACAGTTCACAGAAGTTCCACTTTGTCATTGGCTGGCTCCAAGGCAAAATGGTAAAGCAGGGCACTCAGAAGGAAACAAGCAGTAAGTGCCAAGCAGTGATCCTTTTCATGTCCCTGATATGTTATCCCCGAGGGTGGGTACCAATCACACAAACAGTGGGGTAGCTTTATCCCTAGCTTTGGACCATGATCTATCCAAACATCACATCTTGGATCCCAGCATCACACAACCTAATTCCAGCCACCTCTGAAAAGCCCCAGCTACAACCATAGGAAGCTTTGGGGAACATCCAGATACAAGCCATAACAGGGGAGAAATGCATGTAAGCAACCTGCATCTCTCTTACCTAGAATGCAGAAATTTTACATATATTTTCCAATACAAATTTATTTTTTTACTTCATTGGTCTGAAGTTTCATATAGTCACCTTTCACTGCAAAAAAGGCTGGGACTATGTGTAATCAGGTTTCTTCTGTTTGGTAGATACAAATATGCCAGGGGCTCATAATACGCACTGGAACAGTAATGTCAACTGTAAACCACAAATGAACAATGATATTTCCAGTACCTTTTGAGATGATAAAGTATTTTATCTCCATTTTGGTAAGGGTGTATTGTGAATGATGGTTTTATTTCTCATTATCTCTCTTTCTTTTTCTTTATATATTCTCATATTTTTTAAGCTATTGCCTTACTTTTAAAAACTATATAAATTTCTGGCAACTCTTTTAGGGAAAAAAGATGACTTTTTCTCACTATGAAAATATTTTCCTTTTATTCTGGTTTCACAAGTCTGTCTGTGGTCATTAATGTTACTGAATATTTGGCTTACAATAAACCATAGTATTATTTTAAAAATAAGAACAACACATTTTTGCTTATTTCTTATTGTCTGGCTCTGTTGTAAATTTTACAAAGGAAGTAACTTGGAATGTTTAAGATTTGAGTAGTTTAAATTCCTGTCCTACTTGATGAAGGTCAATCAAAATTCCATTTCCTTTCCATTGGTGTTGTCTTTGATCCATTGTCACCAGCTTCTTCCTCTTGTTCCTTGAAGCTTAGTTGCTCACAAATTTAATTCAAATGTTTATTCAGTTTTGAATTTCATTGAGGCTGACATGGGCTTCACAATACATTAAACTCTTGCTTTCTATAAAAATGCAAAATCATGTCCATTAAGATGTTTTCCTTTCTAGCTTTGAAATACTGTACTAGCAGAGTAGATATAATGATTGTTGACTTTAAAGAAATTTTTCTAAAATTTGTGGATTAACATTCTCAAAAGTTACTAAATCAGACTGGATTTGCTTACAGTATGAACTGTTGTGACTGTAACTCTCCTTTGTAGAAGCTTCTTGCTTCATTTGGCTAAAAATGTAGCATCATATGTTGAATTTACTAAAATGCTATACACCAAGGCTTTGAGTCAGTCTTACCAGAAAAAAAGAGAAATATTTAGAGTTCTTAGCCTTCAAAATTAGAGCTAAATAAGTCTAACATTAATCAAATGGGTTGCTTTTTATGTATGCATTTTTCAGAGAGCCATTAATTTTCAGGTTTTCCACGTCTTCCTTATACATGAATCACAAAACGGAAAAGGAGCAAGCCAATAAAAACCAGACTTTGTAAAGTGATGTACATCACTTCTGTAAAAGCTCTCTGCCAGAGTAATTAGTGGAGAATCTGCCTCTCATTATGACTACAAGATGGGCTTTTTGCTGTGTGTGAGCCCTGACTGCATCCCCCTGCTGGCTACACAAGTGAGCGAAGCAGAGCTGGCAGAGATGCCTGGGCACTGCTGTCTCAACTTGCTGCTAGAAACCAAGGCTGCCAGACCTCCGCTCACATTGACTGGCATTCACACTTCATTTAAGTGGGTTTTCATTTGGACAAGGTCTTCATTTTCACCTTCCTTGCTATTTCCTAAGGAAAATGAGCAATTGTGTGAGGCTGGTATGCTTTTCATTTCCAGTACTATTCATAGAACCCCCTTTCCTTTGTAAAAACAGCTCTGCATATATATTTGAAGCTCATTATGTACAAGGACATTATACTTCACCTTGCATTTTACAGATAGATTCTTCTTTGCTTAATTTTTGTCTTTCTTTACTTAGCTTAGGAGTTGTACGAATACTTGCCGATAGTATTGGCGACCTCAATTCATCGTTTTATCTACAGAACAAAGACCAAGTTAAGCAAGAGGAAATGACATTACATCAGCTTTAGGAAGTTTGAACTAGACTTAAAAAGGCCTGAAGATGAATTAGCGGCATAACTTTTCCTTGATATGATTTTCTCCTCTGTGGTGGAGAAAGCTGTTCTCCTTAGGAGGGAAGATTTCCTCTTTGGCATTGATCAAGTGGATTTTAGAAATGTTACTCTGTATTCAATTCACTTCAAAGACATGAGGCATCTTTCAAAAATTAATGTGAGAGTGATGCTGATACTTATTTCTCTTCTTTAGAGTTAAAATCTGTGCTCCTGTGGCAGAGTGGATCAGAATTCTGATCCTTCTGTAGCAATTTCAGACAGTACAAGCAACACACAGACACACATACACGCACACGTGCACCCACACACACATGCACACACACACGCACACACTGACACCTGTTTTTTGTTTTTGTTTTTGTTTTTGTTTTTCATTGAAAGAACCTGGGCAAAATGAATCTGCAACAGAAATTCTCCTGAATTCTCCAGATCAGTTAACTGGCAAAACCATCAGGACTGTTACTCAGTAGTGTACTTTATTTCTTCAGTGTTCCCCAAAAGTATTATCCAATACCATCAACAACTATAATGAATGGTTTTAAGTGTACAATGAAATCATCACTTGTGTTTGGAGCAAACACAGAATCTTTTCAACAAACTTTAGATCTCAAAGATTGTCCACCACCTTTTCTTTCCACCTGGTGGTACTTTTTCTGCTGTTTTCCACTCCTGTTTTCATTTCTGCCTGGTGAACCCTAGCACACCCTTTAAGCGTCGACTCACACATCAAATGTGGTCAATGCATTGAGTCTGCACCATTCATTTAAAGGAGCAAATATATTAAAATGTATATATGTGTTGAATATTTAAATGCTATTACATAAACCAGGAATAAAAGTATAGTTTTTTTTTTTTCTTCCTCTAAGAAGAAAGACACTCCACCAGTGTTCTCCAGGAATGCATGTGTATATTTGGCTCAGAACCTTTTCACTCCCCAGTGCAACTTCAGTGGTCTTTGGGTCTCTTTTTCCAGATCTTTACCACAGTGCAATGTTGTAGTCAGCACATCCAAGTGACTCTTAACTGTGTGACTCCTGGCTGGTCAAGACTGAGAGGAGATGCAATTACAACACACACATCAAAGTTTGAAAGCCACAAAATATACAATTCACTAATCATGTTATACATGGTAATAATACAATATGAGTATTTTGATACATGTGATAAAATAATGCATACAATATTAATTTACTAAATTTAATCTGTTTCTCTTTGTTCTGTGGCTATTAGAAAATTAAAAATTACAAATGTCACTGGTATTTATTTCTACTTAACAGAACTACACTAGAAATAAGCATCTTGAAAATAAAAATTGTTATACTAATTTCATATTTAAATATCAGTTACATGGAGACCCAACATATGCAATAAATGTTTCTGATTTTATATATAAATAGTCATTGTTAATGTCCTACAGCTAAGAACAAGATGCTAATGTGGGAAAACAAATGCTATCTTAGATCTGAAAGGATTTGCTATCTTACATCTTTTATTTTTATTTTGTAAGATATGATGGTTTGGAACAATTATGTTTTTGCCTGTAGACTGTTTGAATTAGCTGTCTCTCCATCCCATTTGTGTGTGTATAATCTCTTCTGTTCTTTTGGTAAATAAAAGAATGTTGTATTGTACACAGGTGATTTTCCTCAATGCTTCATGAAGCCTAAGCAGGGGCTCTGACACTCTATCCTGATTCTACCAAATAAGATCACTAGCTAGAATAGTGAAGGAAAAGATGCAAGAATGGCACAGTGCTTGAGCAGAGCTTTGACTTTCCTGTTGACTCCCTCAGATACCCAGGAAGTCTCCAGCGATCCCAAATCTAGTTCTCATGAGTTGCACAAAGGAGTATAAAATTTCTGGGAAATTTGATGTCACTTTGGGAAATCTGTTATATAGGTGATATATCATATTTTATTGGCTTCTGGAATCTCAAGTTAGCCTCTTAAGACTTCAAAATCTGGTGAGAGGGAATTGTTGCTGTTTAGTGTGTGGGGAGGGGTTTTTGGTTCTGTTTCTGTTTTTGTTTTTGTTTTTTTGGCAAAAGGCAAAGAAATACGTACCATGACAAATTATTTCTATTGTCCTAAAATTAATAAATGCTGGATTATAGGACTCTAAAGCAATATATCAACTAAATATAATTTATAAACCTGGATGAAATCATGGATATTCATGAGACAACTTAAAAAGCTGAAATAAAGTCTGTAAAATAATAATATATTATAAGAAATTAAAGTTCATTTCCCAAATTTGAGAATTTTACTCTGAGTATGGATGGAGTTGACATTCAAATTACTGAATTTTCACAAAATGATTTTTCAAGTTTTATAAAATGTTCTTGAAATTTTAGTTATAATGACAAAATAATGATTCTATAATACTATCAATATATTCATATTCTGTTTCCTTATACACATTTGATTCTTCTAGGGACTCAATGTTTTTGTTAATTACTTCAGCTTATCAAATAATATTTAATCTGATGGAGAAGGTTATTAGTACATAACCAAAAAACATTAAACTAAAATACATATGGATTCTTCATTATCTTTCTTCCCCATGTTAATGCCCCACCTAAGATTCATATTTCAACATCCCCATAAATGTGTTTTAGATTTTTCCAGTTACTCCCAGAATCTTGTGGTGCTCTTATGTTCCACATTGTGGGAATTAGCTTTCATTTCTCATTTCAGCACTGTGAGTTATTTAATGGTTTGGAGGACCAAAGGGAAATGATATGTATGGCACTGGTTTAAAGCAAAAAGAGAAAACAGTAGAAGTGGGAAAGTTGCAAATGAATCTGCAGTCGATGATTGGTACCATGAGTAGAACAGTGGCAAAGAGAACTGCAGAGCCTAAGTTATTCTCAACAGCACCACCCTAATTTATACCCACTTCGAGGCAGAAAGAACTCATAGTTGTCCTGCAGTGTCGAAGTCTAGCAATTCAGAAGATGGTGGCCTGAGAGGAGGAACCTGAGAAAGCAGCATTTTTTGTAAAACTTATGACCATCAACTCCACATTCTGCTACATTTCTTCTTCTGTAACCAGAAGTATATCTTCTGCTTCCTTGAGTTCCTTTGCTTTCTTTTCTCCTACCAGTCAGAAGATATCATATTTATGATTTAATGCCAGGTTTACAAAGAAGAAAATATTTTTAGCAGTATTGTATCATTGATTATCTTTTGGAAAGTTGTTGTTGCTGTTGAGCTATTTGAAGAATACTCTTTAAGGCACATGGTTCACAGAACTTTGATTCTAGTATTTCTAAAGCAGGCCTAGAAAATCTACCTGGAGAAATTCAAACAGTATTCTTTAGAGCCTACACTTATGCCATACATACACAAGATTGGAAAAGTTTTATAAAGATCACAAATTATTTTTCATTTATTAGAATATTACATGATAGGTAAATTTCCTAACTGAGAAAAGGGAAGGATGGAAG
This sequence comes from Petromus typicus, assembly GCA_004026965.1. Taxonomy (NCBI): domain Eukaryota; kingdom Metazoa; phylum Chordata; class Mammalia; order Rodentia; family Petromuridae; genus Petromus; species Petromus typicus. The sequence goes on from PVIR01008155.1 coordinate 48,660, forward strand.
GACAGAAGATAAAAAGGAAAAAACAAAAAACTAAATATTATTTCTTGAAGTGTTAGTTGCTCATATGTGGAAAGTAACCCAGAAAAGGATCAAGTTAAAGGCAGATGTAAGAGCTTAAAATGCTGGGCACAATCAAAAATCTTCTTTCATCAAAAGTTTATGGCTCCTAGCCAAGGTCTGCAATAAGCAATGTGCTAAAGAATCTTCAGCCAAGAGGCAAAATGAATAAACTCAAAATTACTGCTATTACCCAGAATTGAAGATGACGGATAAGGCCAAGCTGACCTGTGAGGACACAGTGAGCTGAAAACCATGTCAGAGACCTGGCCTGCTCAGAACCCCAGGGACTGGCCTCTCTCATCAACAGTCAGAAAGGCCAAAGGCCTGTCACTGTCCTCTTCTCACCTCAGCTAAAGAGCACACAGTGCAGGACAGCCACACCCTCACCGAACACTCCTCTCTTCATTGGTAAAAATCTGCTGTTTTCCTTTACAGAGACTTGTTTTCCTCTGTATTCAAATTCCCTTTAGCCTTTGGTTCTTGCCTCAGAAACAACCAACCAAGCAATAAAAAGCCCCTGAACTCTGTGTTCAGTAAGATTCTTTAACTTCATTCTATCCTCCTTTCATCTAGATTATCTTTAAATTTAATAAGAAATCATCCTTTAACTGTTTGTATTTAACTAGTGGTTAAATTGTCATTTTGCTATTTCTATCCACTGCATGATATTTTCCCAAGAACATTTTACTTCATCCTCTGACCTCCCACAATACTACAAATTGGAATTTTTTTACTCCATTATCTTCTGTCATGAGAGCAGTTAGTTTGGTAAATAGCTGACTCATGTAAAGTTTGAAGTTACTTTGATTAAGAGAAGAACATCAAGTATTTGAGGTCTAGGATGAAGATGATGACTAGTTCTAATTTGTGTGATGTAACTAGAAGATATGCTCCCCTCCAAAGGGCAGCAGACTCTGGCTTGGGCTGGCTTTCTTCAACTCAGTAAGGCAATCACTGACAGTGTTGCAGACAAAACCAGGAACTGAGCAACTCTTAGTTTCAGTTATATTGACTGCTACTAACCCCTGAACCTCCAGATGTAAGTGTCAAGGTACTTGTGGGAATTAACTTTCTGGCCTGAGTAGTTACTGTCCCTATGAACACCCCGGCCTGGCAAATAGGAGAGGACACCTGATTTCTGAACACTTGTTTATCTTGACTGTGAACCTGACTAGACTCAGAGACACCTAGCATATTAGTGGAGCACACCTTCAGGTGTGTCTGTGGGTTATTTTCAGAGATGATCGGCATGCAGCCTGGTAAATGGGGAGAAGATGCAGCCTGGTAAATGGGGAGAAGATGTACCCTGGTTGTGGGGGGGGTTGCTATCCAGTCAACTTACAGCCCAGATGGAATAAAATGGAAAGAAAGAAAAATTAGCCTCCATTTGAAAATCTCCATTCTACCCCAGTAAGTCATCTTCCAGTGCTGCTGTTGCTTCTAGAATAAGCTTCAAGCCAGAAACTATTCAGGGAGCTTGCAAGACAGTAGTGAGGAAACTTCGGTACACACACCACAGCGGACTGTTTGCATCATTCAAAGCATTAGACAGTTCGCCACAGTCTCAAACTGGCACCATGCCCTTGATTCCTCTTCCTCTGAGGCATCTTGCTTCTCCATTGAACATCTATGGGGTCCACTGACTCTCTAACATGGAGACAACCACTGTGGACCTTTGGACTATCCTGTAAACCTGACAGGGCTTCCTTTCTACCCAGCCTCCATCATATGGCCACTGTGCTCTGTCCTACTTCTGGAAGCAGAGCCCTCACTCACCCTGCTAGCTTTCTGCCCCTAAGAGAACCCATCCAGCCTTACTTACTGATGCCCACCCTTTCTAAATGCCTCTTGGGCACCCTCATTATAGTTTATTTAAGATGGTTTCAATGTGATGTCTATTTCACTGTAGAATATTGGCAAGTGGAGTTAACATATTACTTTTCTGGTCAAAATTTGATTGATTTTGTATTTCTAGATGTGACTCTCTGTCAGTGGGACAAGAGTAAGATAAGTGATTGAGTACTGGGGTGAGTAACCATGCAAAACAGTTTCAAAATTATAATTGTCAAAAGATATAGACAATTTCACTTTGTTGATTTTAATTGGCTATAATTATGGTTCTCCAACTGGGCAGTGTTCCAGAATGAAAATGATTCAGACTGCCCCATTCCACCACACGTTCAGGTCTTATATATAGTTTAAGAAGAAGAAATGACATACACAACAACCCAGCTGGCTACAATTGCCGCTTGCCTTATATGGTCATGTTTTGGCAGCTCTCAGTTTCTGATTGGCCAGAGGAGTAGTTGCCATGAGTGATGGGGACCTAGTTGCTTGATTAAGTTACAGTGTTTACACCTTAAGATAAGGTCAGTGTGTGTAGTGGCCACTTGAAGCTTCACTTTATCATTTAAATATAGAGACAAGTTCAGAGCAAACAACTCAGTTTAACATAATTGGCAAAAATTCAAAAGCATATACTGCTTCAGTCGTAAAATCCACAGAAGGGAGCTCCTCTCATGTATTCACTCAATACTTATTTACTACACACAGACTATGCGGCAGCCACTGCTGTAGTTGAGGTGCCAACTTTGGCTTCATTGCTAGAAGGATACAGACCAGCTACAGTAATGCCTGGTGAAGAGGCAGCTGCCATGTCCCACAAGGTGGAAAAATGCAGCTCTACCACATCAGGTCAACTCTAATCCTACCAGGAGCCTCCAGAATTCATTCCATTTAAATAATCACAGATAATGGTCAACATGAAAGATACATCCCTGCATTAACTCTTGAAGCCAGTGAATGTTACCTCATATATTTGATAAAATATCTTTGAAGATGTGATAAGGTTAAGGATCTCTAGAAGAGCTAGTTCTATCTTATCTAGGTGAAGGCTAAATACAATGACATTATCCTCATAAGAAAATCTCAGTAGAGGTAGATACCTGAAGAAGAGTGATCATGTGTAGAATTGGAGGGACTGTGTCACTGAGCAGTCAGAATGACCAAATGCTAAAATAGTGAAGAAAGATTGATCTTTGGAATATTCAGGAAGAGCATGGCCTTGCCAGTATGGTTTAATTTCAGATCCTGACATGTAGAATTATGAAAGAATAAGTTTTATCATTTCAAGCCTCCACGTTTGTGGTAATTTGTTACCACAGCCACAGTAAACCAATAAATCCATACACCCTAATTTGCAGTCCAGTTCCCACACCCTCTAGCCACATAGTTGATACCTAATAAATCCTTAATGGACTTCAGACCAATTGCTTTATAGAGTGTGAGGAGTAGCCCTGGGATAGAAGAGAGGAGTAGACAGCCCAAATTGATTCAAGATTATTATTCTGTTCATTTGTAGAAAATATTCAGTATATATTTATTTTCTTGCCTGTCACGAACTGTATCAAAACAAAAGAAAAACACCACAGAGCTCTAATTTTTCTCAAAGATAATGCACTCATTTTTTAAGGGAACAATTGTACTCCAAAAATATATTTCAATTATATATTACACAGGATGTACATAGACTGGGCCCTTACTTTTGTCCTTTTTAGATCTAACAGATTGATTGTTATACTCCTCATTAGCTACAGATAAAATAAATAATAAGTAAATTTTCATTTGTTATGAGCTGATCTGAAAACCCAGTGTTCATTCTGAAATTGTCCTAATTTTGTTCTAGAGTAGTTACAAATTAAAACATAAACCAAAACCATAGCAATGCTCAATGTGAAGGGTCAATAATATTTTAATTAAAATAAAATAGAATTTGTATGTAAGAACTGAGTGTGAAACCAACTTTAAAGTAGCAACCCACTTGTACTGAAGTTAAAATAAAAAGAGAAAAGAACTACCAGCTCTTTCTCTGCACACTTTGCCTTAGCCACCTAAACTTGGCTGAGGCTATAATTAAGCCTCCGGAAAAGATAGGTGATGAGTGAAGGGAAGGGAAATAAATTAAGCTCCGAGTGAGGATTTTCTGACAAATGTTCCTTCCAGTTCATGCCCACGTCCAGCCCTAAGCCACGTCTGCATGGCTGGCATTTCATCTCCTTATCGGGACCCCAGTAACTGGCTCATAGTAGTATTGAAATCTGATGATTCATCACTTCCCATTGACCAAATAAACATCCAGAATTACCTTCCCGATGCTTTTCACATACCTGCAACCAAGTAACTCAAAATCTGTAAGACTTCCTGTTCATAACACATTCCGGAAGGTTTGGTAAACCCTATTTCTTAGAATTTCTTCCATTAGCATGGCGACCATGCTCTCTCCGCAGGCTCCCCTGGCCTCCGTGCCACTCTTCCTTCCAATCTGCTCATTCCCGCATGCTTTCATGTGTAAATGGACGAAAATTGCTCTCGATTGAGAACATTTGGGGACCATTTTCCTTGCATTCCCTTAAGTAAAAATATAAAAAGAACTAGGAGCAAATCAATGTGACTGTTACATAAAGAGAAGCATAATGTGTCACTTGGGTAGTGAGTCTCTGGGAATCCGCTATGTTATCTCTCTCTCTCTCTCTCTCTCTCTCTCTCTCTCTCTCTCTCTGTGTGTGTGTGTGTGTGTGTGTGTGTGTGTGTGCAGAATGAGACAAAAATCATTGGTGTGAATCATCTTCACAACACACTCAGAGCTGAGCAATGTGTCAATTTGAGAAGTTCAGAAACTGTTGACTGATTGTCATGCGCCTCTGGGTTGTCATGCGCCTTTTCCCAGTTGCAGAGACCCCCTTCACTGAGGCTGGGAAACCGAGGATTTAGTCATCCTGACATGTTAGTTCGGTTGTGTGTTTGCAGCATCTGTATGGTGTGGCCATCACACCTCTCCGTCCAGCTCTGAGCAAACTATGCAGCATAGCTGTCCTTACATTTCTCTCCAGAAGTGAGCACGTCTCAAGGCAAAGCTGATTTCAAAGAGACAACGTAGGCAGCTGGATATGCTGCATATGAAGAAAGTCTGTGATGCATTATTGTCTCTCTCCCTCCACTTCTCTTTCTCCCTCCTGCTTGCCCTTAGCTCATGGACTACTTCTGTGACCAACTAACCTGAACAACAGACAGACAACACACTTCTCTGACTCTGACACTTCACAGTAATTGAAAAAGCAAGGAATTTGTGTTATTTCTCCCCAGATAGTTCATAGCCTTCTCCCAACCAACCCCTACCCCTTTATTTAAATCAGACCTCTTGCAGTGAAAACTGTGCCAATAAGGTGGCCTCTCTGAGTGCTGCCGAAGCAGCAGTGTGGGGAAGGGGGTGGTGGCTCTTGACTGCTACCATGGCCCCCACACTGGGAGATGTGCTGTTGTTTGACCTTTCTCAGCATTATTGTGATCCTGTTACATTTTATCCTCAGAGCAACTGACTCACTGGTAATAAGAAAAATAACATGAAATTCAATCTCCTTCCACAGAGGGTATGCTGGATGTCTTTGAGCTGGTCTTGAACTGTGAGAACACCAGTCCTTGAAGTAATTACCTTAGGATAATCACAAAGGTACCACTTGGTGGAGTAAATATTCACACAGAAATCATGACATGTCAGTCATGAGTTAGTCACCACTCCCTCCTTGTCTTCCTGAGAAATGAGCCATGCTCAAAATAATACCCTACACCTTAAGAAGGGATTTAGTGAGGAATGATCATGCTTCAACTTATCCAGTGAGGAAAAAGAACTGCACATCAAAACAGACACAGGCATCTTAAAAATTACAGACAAAGCTTGAAGTGCATTTTCTACTTTAAGCAAAGAAAGAGAAGCAAGCAAGTAATTGCTGCCTCTTTTCAAAGGGTTAAGCAGTTCTGATTAGCTTTGGGTCATGCCTCGCATTTTGAGTGTCTAAGCTAAAAGACACACTTCACTGAACCCCATCCAGTGAGCTCCATCTATGTGAAGGTGTCCTTTTTGATTGCTTCTCATCTGGGCTACAAAACGATTGGGTTGGAGTCTGACATTGATTACGTGCAAGAGAACCATGTTTTACGGTGACAGCAGCTAGGGTTCTGTCAACAAATCAATGTATTTTTTTCCCTTTTCGTCTTAACTCTTCTGTTAGCATCCTGCTGTTACTAGAGATGAAAAACATCTTTATAACTGTCTGCTGATTGACCACTTTCTGATTTGCCAATCACATGAAATGTTTTTATGACAGAAAAGACTAACCATTCTGAGCAGTGTTTTGTGCACAAATAGTGCAATTCATTGGAATTCTCCAGAGTACAGTTGATGTGCCTATAATTTAGAATCTCAATAAAGAGTAAGACATATTTTCTATAAAAAAGTATCACTTGACTTCCTGAATTTGATCAGTAAGTACACAAAGATAACCTGTCCATTCAGCGAATTTGGGGAATGTTTTACCAGTTGTTTCACTCTATGAACCTCAATGGTAAAAGTAATCATAGTGTTTGATAGTGTTTTACATATAGAAAATAGTTTATTACTTCTAATATGGTGAGCTCAGCATAAGCTTAGCATACTAAGCAGTATGTGATACACCTAAACCAGGAAGTGAATTTAAAAGATGGCAAACACAGATGTTCTTAAACAACAGTAAGCCAAAGTAGAACTCTCCCAGACAGGCTTCAAGAAACAGCAGAGTAACTCCTGCCTTCTCTCTCCCATGTCCTGGTTAGAGATTGCACACATGCACAGACACTTCAGCCACTGCAAACCAGGGCTCAGGAAGAAACTTCTGAGAACTTCTGACAAAGAGTGTATGAAGAGTAATGAAGACTGCATACATCATATAAAAACACACTTGAAAGTATGATTTATTTCATACCAGATGAACAACCATGGTCTGGGTATACTTCAGTGAAACCTGACCATGTACTTAACCTGCTTATCCCCAGTACCAAAACACATAAAAAATAGTTAACAAATAACCACAAGCCAAGATTTTTCTATGCCATGCTTAAAAATGTGGTTTATTTCATCTAATACATTTCTTCTTGTGCAGATGGCAATTCATTCAAAGGGCAAAAAATTTAACTGAAAAATTCCAAACTTCAGTAATTTAAGAGAGAAAGAGGGTGCAAGCACTACAAGCTGCTCTTTGATGTTGTAAGTTGAATGTATCTGTGATGTGACCTTGACTTTCTGCTCCCTTGATTAGGACACCATGGGAAGGAAAGGAAGAAAACTCTTCTCTCATGCACAGTGCCGGTGGGGGGAAGAGTGATTGTACAGATCAAAGAGAGCATCACAAGCTATTTCAAAGGACACACAGAGTCAGAATACCAAGTAGGTCAGCATCCCAAGTAACATAGCATTGAATAGAAATTGTGGGTGTGTGCTAATTGTTCATCTTACTCACTTTGAAATGATCTAGAAGGTCCCAGGCTACACCAAATCATGCACATACCAGGAGAGCTATACTGTGATCTCTACAGGTAGTGTAGATAAGTAATGGGACCAAAAAAGATGACAGAGGTAGATGCATCAATCTGGTCATGGGGCAAATAGAAAGGCATCAGGGAGATGATGTCAGAAAATTTCCTTGGACAGCTCTTTGCTGTCTCCTGGCCCCTTTGTCATACCATTGTTGGCTAAAGAGGCAGCCTGTATTTCTATTAGATAAATGTAAGGGTTGGGCCAGAGATTTAGCTCAGTGGTTTCAGCACCTGCTTTGCAATCGCAAGGTCCTAGGTTTGATCCCCGGTACCATATACAACAGTATTGGATGTGGAGACTCAAGCCCAGCAATCAGTATCACATACCACAATGCTGGGTGTGGTGGTTCATGCTTGTAATCCCAGGGCTTGGGAGGCAGAGGCAGGAGGATTGCTGTGAATTTGAGGCTGAACTCAGGCCCACCCTGAACTACAAAGAAAGACTCTGTCTCAAAAAACAAAACAAAACAAAAACCAAAAAAAGAAAGATGTAAGGTTTGTTCTGTTTTGGTCTTATTTTAGTTTTGCTTTGTTTTTCCATATTGGGGTTTAAACCCAGGGCCTTCACACTGATCTAGAAGCCCAGGTCCCTTCTTTAATTTTGAAAGATGGTTTCACTCAGTCACTGATTTGCTCAGGCTTGTTTGGAATTTGTGATCCTCTTGTTAGCATGTCAGAGCACTGGGATTACAGGTATTTTCTATGACACCCACTGGGCAAATAGTTTTCGATTGGTACAGTGACTTAACTAGAATTTTCACTGGTTTTCAAGTTCTTAGAGACTAAAAATTCACATGGTAAGGTAGGGTGGTAAATACCTATAATCCCAGCTCTCAAAAGGCTGAGGCAAGTAAATCACAGCCAGTTCCAGGCCACCCTGGGCTGTACAGAGAGACCCTAATCTCAAAAAGAAAGTAGGAAAAAATGAGTTTGCATTGCAGTGACCTATTTGTATTGTGTACTAAGTGACCAAAACAGACAAGAATAATATCTAAAACACAACAAAAAACAAAACAAAAACTGTCTTATTTTCTGACTTTAAGAATGCACTAAAAGGGCCAGGGATATAGCTCAGTGGTTCCAGC
>PVIR01008156.1:0-57781 GCA_004026965.1 Petromus typicus
AAGGGACTGAAGTTATCCTTTCTATACTGTCGGACCATAGTGCCCTGAAATCGGAGCTGAATAGCAAAAGAAAGCTCAGGATCTTCACAAATATATGGAAACTGAACAACACTCTGCTGACCAACCAATGGGTCAACAGAAGAAATTAGAGAAGAAATTGAGCAGTTCTTACTACTACATGATAACCCCAATACAACATATAGAAATTTGTGGGACACAATGAAAGCAGTTCTACGAGGAAAATTCACAGCAGTGAAAGCCTACATCCAGAAAACAGAGTAAGCTCAAATGAACAACTTAATACTGAACCTCAAGTGACTAGAAAGAGAGGAGCAAAACAGACCCAAAGCTTGCACTAGGCAAGAAATTATAAGGATCAGGGCAGAAATTAATGCAATAGAAACCAAGAGAGTGGTTCAAACAATCAGTGAATCCAAAAGTTGGTTCTTTCAGAGGATAAACAAAATTGATAGAACCTTAGCCAACCTCATTAAACAAAGGAAGGAAAAGGCTCATATTTATGCTATTAGGAATGAGAACGGAGAAATTACTACCGACCCAGAGGAAGTACAGAGGATAATAAATACCTACTTTGAAAATTTATACTTCAATAAAATGGAAAATGTAGAAGAAATGGATAGATTTCTAGACACATATGAACTCCCAAAGCTGAATAAAGAAGATATAGAAATCTTAAATACCCTAATGTCAATCTCTGAAGTTGAAAATGTAATTCAAAACTTGCCAACAAAGAAAAGCCCTGGACTTGACAGTTTTACTGCTGAATTCTATAAAACTTTTAAAGAAGAGTTAGTGCCTCTACTTCTGAAACTCTTCAGTGAAATTGAAAGGGAAGAAATACTCCTAAACTCATTCCTAGAAGCAACCATTACCCTGAGTCCAAAAGCAGAGAAAGACCCAACCGAAAAAGAGAACTATAGGCCAGTATCCCTAATGAGCATCGATGCAATAATCCTCAATAAGATCCTGGCAAACAGAATACAGAGAATTATCAAAAAGGTTATACATCCTGACCAAGTTGGATTCATCCCAGGGATGCAAGGATCGTTCAACATACATAAATTAATCAATGTTATACACTATATTAACAGGCTTAAGGACAAAAATCATATGGTCATCTCAATTGATGCAGAAACAGCGTTTTACAAAATACAACACCCATTTATGTTCCGAACTCTACAGAAGATCAGAATAGTTGGTCTGTATCTCAAACTAATAAAGGCTATCTACAAGAAACCCTCAACCAGTATCATACTTAATGGTGAAAAATTGTGAATTTTCACACTAAGATCAGGAACAAGACAAGGATGTCCTCTCTCACCACTTCTGTTTAATATAGTTCTGGAAATATTAGCCATAGCAGTTAGGCAAGAGAAAGAAATAAAAGGAATAAACATTGGAAAAGAAGAAGTTAAATTGTCATTATTTGCTGATGACATGGTAGTCTATCTAGAGGATCGTAAAAACTCAATTAAAAAACTTCTGGACCTAATCGCCAATTTTAGCCATATAGCTGGTTACAGGTCAACCTTCAAAAATCAATAACCTTCGTGTACACAAACAGTAGACCCACTGAGATAGAAATTGGAGAGTCGGTTTCTTTTATAATAGCACCCAAAATTATAAAATACCTAGGAATCAGTCTAACAAAGGAGGTGAAAGACTTCTACTCTGAAAACTATAGCACTCTGAAAAAGGAGATAGAAGATGATATCAAAAAATGGAAAGACATTCCTTGCTCCTGGGTAGAAAGAACCAATATTGTCAAAATGGCTATACTCCTAAAACTATTCTACACATTCAAAGCAATCCCGATTGAAATCCCTACAGTATATTTCACAGATCTAGAGAAAAAAATCCAAACTTTCATCTGGAACCACAAAGACCTAGAATAGCCAAAGCAATTCTAAGCAACAGGGACATGGTGGGGGGTATTAACAACTCTGAACCTGAAACTATACTATAAAGCCACTGTGATAAAAACTGTGTGGTACTGGCAAAGTAACATACCCGAGGATCAATGGAGTAGACTAGAAGATCTAGAAAGTACTCCAGATACACTGAGCCACCTCATCTTTGACAAAGGAGCCAAATATCCTCAATGGAGGAAAGATAGCCTCTTTAACAAATGGTGCTGGAAAAACTGGGCTTTAAATTGCTGAAGACTAAAACTGCATCTAAGTCTTTCACCGTATACTAAGCTAAAATCAAAGTGGATAAGAGACCTAAATATTAAAACAGACACTCTAAACCTACTGCAAAACAGGTTAGGTAAAACTCTTGAAGACACTGGGTTAGGGTAAAATCTCATGAACAAAACCTCTATAGCACAGGAACTGGCCGAGGTAATCAACAAATGGGACCTCATTGTTTTAAAAAGCTTCTGCACAGCAAAGGAAACCACCAACAGTGCAAAAAGGCAACCAACAGTGTGGGAAAAAATCTTTACCAGCTGTTCCTCAGACAAAGGGCTACTATCTAGAATATATAAGGAGCTCAGAAAAAATCAGCCCACCCAAATTTAATAACCCAATTCAAAAATGGGCATCTGAAATGAACAGATATTTTTCAGAGGAAGAAGTAAGAGCAGCTAAGAAGCATAGGAAGAAATGCTCAACATCATTAGTCATTCGAGAAATGCAGATGAAAACAACACTGAGATTTCATTTAACTCCACATAGAATGGCTGCCATTTCACAATCGGCCAGCAGAAAATGTTGGCGAGGCTGCAGAGAAGAAGGAACCATCTCCACTGTTACTGGGACTGTAGACTAGTACAACCCCTGTGGAGATCAGTTTGGAGATTTCTCAGAAAGCTAGGATTGGAGGTCCCATTTGACCCAGCCATCACCCTGCTAGCTATATGCACACAAGAATTAAAAGACTCATATCACAGTGACATATGTGCACCCATGTTTATAGTAGCTCAATTTGTGATTGCTACATCTTGGAAACAACCCAAGTGTCCATCAACTGGAGACTGGATAAAAAAGCTGTTTTTCTTCTACAGAATGAAGTATTACTCTGCCATAAAAAATGATAAGTTTGAATCATTTCTACTTAAATGAACATACCTCGAGGACATCCTCATAAGTGAAATAAATAGGGCACAGATAGGTACATATCACATCTTTTCTCTGGTATGAGAAAATAAAGATGTAAATGAGTCCTAGAATTGTATGTTATATATTGTGAAATAGAAAATGCTCTATGTAAAATAGGAAGAAGGGGGGAAAATGATGAGATTTTAGCAAAAAAGAAAGGAAACATATTTTATGTATATAGAGGGATGGTAAGGTGGGTAGGGCTATGGGAAAAAATGAGAATTAAGTTGTGTCTTATACTGGAACAAATCCCCATTATGGAGTGCAATCATGATGCATATATATAATGTACCAATAAAGATTAAAAAAATTTTTTTAAATAAAAATAAATTTCCTTCAAGATTAAAAAAAAAATCTAAATGATAGTCAAATGGAAAAGAGGAATAGAAAATAGTACCTCATGGGTAATAAGTGAAATAAATGATTTCAGAAAAATTTTAGATGGTTGTTTTTTACTTCTAAGAAGTGTGGAAAAGTCAAGGAGACAAAACTGACAAGACAGGGAATATCCTGGGAAGGCCTGGCTCAGATCGAGGTTCATGAGTCTTGAGAAATGCTTGATGCTTTTCCCCTGTTGACATATTGGGACAAAAATGAAGAGCCCCAAAGTACTCTCCTCAAGGAAAGAGATTATCATAAGAAATAAATCAATGAAAATATTTGAAAGGATTAAAAATACAAGGGTTAGTTTTTTTACTAGCATATAATGTAGGCATTAAAAGTGGCTAATGAGTAAATTTTTGGATTTTATTGAGATTCAATAAGGCAAATTAAATTGAAAGGCTTTCATTAAAAGATTTAAATATTGAGGTGGCACTTATCAAGAGGTATGTTAAGACTTCCCAATGCAAAGGTTGGCAAGTGCCTCTTTGAAATGTCTCCTAAGGATGCAGAATTTGAAGTGTCCTAAGGAGCAACTGTGTATAGCTTCTAAAAATGACAACAGAGATCTCTTTTGCCAGGTGCAGCGGTGCACACCTGCCATTCCAGCACTCAGCAGGTAGAAGCAAAAGGACTGTCATGAGTTCGAGATTAGCCTGAACTACACCGTGAGACCCTATGCCAAAGCAAACAGAAGAACAAAAGGAGCAGCCTCTGTAGCCGGCGATCAACATTCAGGTCCTTGATCTGCTACTTCCCAGCTGTGCAATTTTGCACAAGTGTCTCAGTCACTCTGCCTCCACATCCTTCAGATAGAAGCTGTGGAACATCTCCCTTGGACTGTCTGACAAATCAGCCAAACTTCACAGACAAGTCACCAGCAGACAGCAGCTCTTACCATCCCAACCACCCGTTAGTGCTGTTGCAGGTTTTCTCTACAGATTACTGCATCCTATTTGACAGTTCTCAAAGCTCAGAAATTACCAGTGTGTTTGTAGTCTGCTAACACTGACAGCAGAAGAGGATTCTTCTCTCCCCAAGATGTTCTTGCATGCTCTAAATGGGTTAGAACACGACTGGGATAAATCAAATGAAGGACTGCTTTTATTATCAACTCCTGTTTTTATGTAAAATATAGCACTTTAAAACAATAGAGGGAGACAAAGAGTTAAAAGACAATACATCAAATGGCTAGCTGATCATATCTCTGAGTTGGAAATTACAGTAAATATGATTTTTTTGCTTTCTTCTGTCCAGTTTTTATATATTCCATGTTTTGTCAACATAAGATCCTGAGGGACAGGAAAATGAATTAATTTAAGATCATCTAGCTTATCTCAACAGAAGTTTGATTTCTTTCTCCATTTATGAGGTTTTTGTTTTCCATTACCAAGTGTTTTAAACCCATTATCACCACAGGAGTGAATCCATATACTTCATGTATCACACATAAAAATTCCCCAATAATGAAATTGTCAATTTGGAAACCAAGATCTATGTAGAGTACTGCTGGGGGATGTCCCCTGACACGAGTGTTGGTTTACCAGGAAAGATCATGGAGTTTCCCTGTGCAAACTGGGAGAGGGTTGTGATACTCTGTGGTCGTTAGATATGACCACATTTATGTGGTATTGATGCCTTTCAGGAAGAAACATAGCTGAGGGAGACAGCTCAGGAGAGATAGACTCAGACTGAGAACTTTCAATGACATGCAAACCCATTGAAATCTTTCACAAAGCTATGATCAGATAAGGAAGACTATCTGGCTACCACCACCCAAGTCTCCTGATCTCAGTATTAAAGTTTACTCCTGGATTCCTGTTTCCCAGGTAATTTGATCTTTTGTAGTCACTCCAGAATGTCTGAGTACTTCCTTTACACAAATGTCTTGTCCCATTAGAGCATGTCTCTCTTCGAGTTCAGACCTCCTCATCTTGTCATATATGCTGACCTCTTACTTTCACCTCTTCGAATATTCACCTTTATACAACCTGCCTGTGTGATTTTACTGATATGAATTGATAATACACCTTAATATGTCATTTAAAAATTAAGATACAGTTGAGTTATAACACATCACTGTTCACTCCCAGGATTCCAAAGACCTTGGCACATTTTCCACCATGAGATGTATGAATGAGTGGATGTGACCCCAAGATGAATCTGTGCAAAGATATAGCCTTAATGGTAACCACTGACAGAGAAGAGTCCTGGTCTAAGGCTTCACATTCCTGTGATGATGTGGCCCAAAAGAACAACCCAGAATTAACCTTGGTGTCTAAGCTAATGATCCGTCTCCAAACTCTGCCACGATGCTGCAAGCTCCAGGCCAACCCCCAGGGTGATTTGGGGTTTAAGGTGAAATGCATTTGCTCTATAGTGTTCATGATTATGATTCATCAGGCCATGGTGAAGTTTGGAGTTTTGTGAATGATAAGGACACTGAAATGTGTAAAAATCTAGCCACCTAAAATATCTTGTGTTTAACTTTGATTTACAAATTATATCACTCTTTTAGATTGTGTGATTAGTTGTCCAGTCTGCCCATGGTCATAGCTAACCTGAAAGACATATCAGCATCGTATTTATTGATATCATTTTGCTGACCCAGAACAAAGACATTATAAAAGGTCAATCAGAGTTCATGATAAAGGCTATGAGGGAAGATTTGGCTCATTAGTAGATTAGGCACTATATGCTAATGAAATAACAGAAAATGGCAAAAGAGAAGCAAAGGTCAGCATAAATGACAAAACAAAGAAGTCTGAACATGAAGAGAGACACTTTCTTATGGGACAAGACACTTGTGTAGAGGAAGCTGAGAAATGAAGCCCTCTGACATTCGAGAGTGACAGCAAAAGACCAGCTACACACCAGGTGAGTAGGAGAGCACAGGACTCTGAAGCCTGGACGTTAGAGCCCAACCTCACCCTTCACTCAGGGCTAACTGGTTTCATCTTGATCTTGACCAAGTTCCATGACAGCTCCATGGGAAGGCAAATCTGAAAGGTGTTAATGGAAGTGAACCCAAAGACTAGTATATTTGGCGATACTTTAGTAATGAACTGTCTGGAATTGAAATTTCTTTTCTACTGAGTTAGGTACACAAAATACAACTTTACATATGGTGTAAGGGCCGGTGAACAATAGCATGTCAGAGATATTGCTACTGTGAACTTTCTGGGGTTGCAGTCAGATAGCAGAACCCTTCCATATACACAGCTTCCACTTGAAAAGCACAAAGTACGTGACTCCAGGTAAAACTGCTAACCTAGTCCTTGCTTCTCCAGCTTCACAAACACATTTTCTTCTTCCCCCACCTTAGCTTAGCTACTACTGAAACAAAATATTTTTAAAGGAAAATTATTTGTGTGTGTAACTTTATTCACAATGCTTCAGCGTGAATGGATGTCAAAGTACTCTTTTATCTAGGATCTATCTGTAATTTCTTTTTTTTCTGAGACAGTCTCATTTTGTAGTTCAGGTTGGCCCTGAGCTCACTATGTATCCCACGCTGGCCTTGAACTCACACAATCCTCGTGCCTCTGCCTCCTAAGTGCTGGGATTACAAACACGAGCCACTCACTCACACAATTCTCCTGCCTCTGACTCCTAAGTGCTGGAATTACAAGCATGAGCCACTCGGCACTGTGGTATGTAGTACTGATAGCTGGTGGGCATGAGTCTTCAAGCCCAGCATTGTTGTATGTGGTTACCAGGGACCAAACTTGGGACCTTGCCCTTAGACGGCAGGTGCCAGAACCACTGAGCTAAATCACCAACCTTCTACCTGTAATTTCTAATAATAGAATTTAAAAATTTTTGCAAATATTTAACTTTTCCAAAGAAAGCATTTTTGACGACTAGCCAATAGTCAGCAAGAACGCAGCAACACCCAGCACTGAGGAGGGACCATGGCTTGGATGTAGCTTCCACGCTTCCTCCGTGAGCACATGTCCTGACAGAGTAGTTCCCAATGTACGGACAGTAAGAGGCAGGGTCTCCAGGAGAGCAGTTCTATCAGCAGAGACATTTCCCTTGGACAGGCTGAGTGTAATCCTCACAGAAGCCTCACTAGTTTCTGTAAGAGGAGGTTGTTATCAAAAGATCAAGCCAGGCCCCTGAACCTCAGTGATGTCTTGCCTTGCCCTGTAGTCCTTCCTGCATATGCCTCTTTTTTATCTTTCTTTTTCCCCCTTTATTGAATTTATTAGCATATTTTAAGTAAACTATGATCACATTAAACATTGAAAATATGTACATGTCTGTACATACATGATATGTCTTGATTCTCACTTTTTCCCATTCTCCTGCCTTCTCTACCACCCCATTTTTATTGTTGTTGTTGTTGTTATCATCACTCCTTTTTTCCCTCTTTCTCTTTCTGTGCCATGTTACTGAGACACAGCCAGGGCATCACTCAGGACACCAATGCCATACTATTTGCTCCATGTTATTATTTCCTTCCAGCCATCAGAACCATGAAATAAATTTCTTTATAAAGTTACCAATTTCAGATATAGCAACAAAAAATGGACTAAACTAGATATAAGCTTTTTTTTATATGAACAAATGTGTCTTCTATAGAAGAGCTGTAGAGACTAGGAAGCTCAGAAGGAACAACATACATATATATATTGATTACTTTATTGACTATGTCTATATATTATACATATATATACTACTTTTTCCTCCTGCTGAACACATTTGGCTCCTAAGTGGCTCTGAGTTCCCTTTTCTGGCTCTACTAGTCCCTGGCAGAAAGTACATGCCACTGGCTTGGCTTCCGAGTGGAGGTCACCAAGTTCTCCAGAGGGGCCTATTCAGTTCTCTTCCTTTACCAGATCTTTTGACTTTCAATCTCATTCTCCATCATCTTTCCAGAAGTATTTCTATCACATTTGGTGCATTTTAGACTGTATTAAATTGTAGTTTTGTTTTGCTTTTAACCACAGTTCCCTCCCTTTCCTTACACCTCATTACAGTCTCTATGATTTGGGTACTTTCTTCACTTCCATAATTAGGTCTCTCCAATACTGGAGAGAATTACTAAACAACACCCTCTGTTTTATTAGAAGCATTCCCACTTTTACATCCTCATTAATGTGGAAGATACAAATAGTTATGTCATCTACACTTGAGCAGTTAAAAGAGTGACTGACCAGGCCTTCGTATGAGCCTACACAATCAAAAAAATCTTTGCATCACCGCTCGTTTCTTCTGAAACCAAGGATAATTAATAATTGGCAAGTAATAGATCTCAAAAATGGCTTATGTCTTGGCTATAGGCCAACAACCCAGTAAGAATAATATCATGTTCTAAGAGAACTGCTCCCAGGCAAAGCCAAACAAAACAAAAAATGTATCAAGTGCATGCACTGAATGAGATCTATTCAATATTTTATTCTTGTGCTTGATAATACAATTCCTCTAAAGAACTTTTTTGATTTGTTTTGTTTTGTTTTGCAACAAGGTCTTGCTGTATACTTCAGACTAGCCTTGAGCTCATAGCGATCCTCCTGCTTCAGCCTTCCAACTACTGGAATTACAGATCTACACATATTGGGTTAATTATTTTCATATTGCGTATAACAAAGAAAATAGGATTGAAAGGAACCTCCTTTTGTGTATCGTTCCACCTTGAGGAATATCACCCTGAAACTACTTCAGAGGGCTGGACTTACACCTGAGGATGCATCCTTAAAGGTGACCAAGTTGTCTCACTCTACCAGCAACACATGTGTAAGTTATTATTATCACTTGCTGTTAATGGGGTTTAGCTTTATAACTCTTGTTTTTCTCATCTACAATCTAAGTGAAGTGAACTTCTCATCTTCAACATAAGAAATGGGCTTAAGTCCAAAGTTCTTTGCATCACAACACTTTTTTAAAAATTTAGAACCCTAAGTTATTTCTTAATAGTCTTAAATATTTCCCATTCATTTCACTTTTATTTAATAATTCAATTTCCTAACACTTGATCCATTGCTGCCTTGATCTCTTATCATTTGTTTTTCTCTCTTCGATTTACTTTAAAAATCAAACTGTCACCATTTCAGGAAAAAATTATCACAACTGTAGATTCCATGGCATCAGAATCACCTAGGATAGGCTAATTCACAAGGTCACAGTGAAAGTCAGTTCCAAATCCCTGGGTTTTGGATTGATTGCCAAAGTTAGTAGATGTGATATTGGCCAACAAGAACATATCTTCAGAAATAGGAGTTACTATATGGGGGTACTAAATTGTCTAGAGTCTATGATAGCTAAGGATTAAGGGAAACAGAATTTAAGGTACAATTTATACCTCAAAATGATAACCTATTACAAAAGGATGGACAAATAACTAACATAAGGTAGAATAAGTGATACGGATCGGAACTGGCCTAGTTGGTTCAGAGAAGGAATAAACTATTTTAGATAGATGGAAATGATATTTGGGGAGGGGTCACCCTGAGCATACTGATGCTCTCTGTGGCATGGCAGCTGGGAGGGGCTGACACCCAGAACTGGACATGTCACCTAGGATAGAGCAACATGCAGGAAAGTGAAGCCAGTCTCAGATCTGGAATACATTGTCATCCACCAAACAGATCATAATTCATGGGGAGAACTGGAAATTGGCCCCGGTGGAAGTGCAAGTGTGTTATCTTGAGAAATAGGGTACCAAGGGAAAGGGGCAGCATACTAAGAGGATGGACAGGAGAAAAAGGATGCACACATAGGAAAAGAGACCACAGACAGAGGCCAACAGAAAGAAGAGAGAACTGGAAAAGCCCATTGGAAGGGGAGCAAGCAGCACGCCTTTGAGGTTTACAGTAGAATGTGGGGGTGAGGGAGGGACGTTAACAGAAAATACCCTTTACTGCAGGAAAGGGCACAGATGCTCCGCTTCCATGAGCTCCGCCATCACTACAAAGTCATCAGACAAGTGTTGTCACTGTCACTTCATGGTTTAGAAAACTGAGGTGCAGAAAGACTAAGTGATGAGCCCCATGTGACCCAGGTGGGAAGTGGCAGAGAAGGCTTGCAACCCAGCACACTGGCTTCAGAGTCTAGCTCTTTGCCAGCAGGCTTGTTAGCTGGCTGGGCATGCACACTGTTGGACAGTTACAGAATATTTGCAAGAGAAATATTTTCCTGTGAGCTGATCCCTCCTCTGAAATCCAGCTCTGTCTTCTCAGCAAGAAACAATCAGGTAGGTTTTCTTTTTGAAAGCTGTATTGAAAAGCACATCACAGCTCCAGAACTGCGTGGCGATGCTGATGCGGCAGGCTTATATAGAAAGGGTGGAAGCAGAAGAAGAGGAATAGGTTGAGAGAAATAGCATTCTGCTTTAAATATTTCCTCCATGAATGAGATATTTTGTCTGAATAAAAAGAAAATCAGAAGGAAGGCAATAAAAACAATATGGGATACTGAAAGGCTAGTATTCTAAGCCAAACTCAAAGGAAAATACAGAAGCTAAGTTAATCAGAAGAAGGGAAAAGCAAACAAGGGCCACAAGAGCATAGCCATGTACCGAGGGAATTAACAGCTTTCTCCATGGAAGACACTTCCCTGTGTTGTAGGAGAAACTGTCAAAAGCAGGGACTTGTGAGTAAAACCATTCTGAAAAAAATAAAAAGGAAGAAAGGGGGACATCTTTGACTTGACCTGGTTAAAGCAAAAGATAGTCTTGCCTTGATTTCCAGCACCAATAAGAACAAGAAGATGCTTAATTGGCTGCCGGGTGAGCCCACCACACCAATCATTTTACAGTGGGCAGAGCACAGTCCAGGTTCAAGTGCACTGATAAAGTTTCATATTTAGCATGTTCAGAAAATGACATAACTATCCTGTACACAGTGCAAACAATGTAAACCACGCATGTTTGTATTTTTTCCTTTGCTTCTTTTCTTTCTTTTTAAGATCTTTTTCCTTTTTGTAAGGGTGAGTGTTTTTACTTCCTATGGAAATTTAGAACTGAAATCTGTAGAAGGTCTCCCTAATACCCTCAGTTATTTGTCTTTTCATAATTTGTTTCCCTTAGGAGAAATATGTCAAGTGCCCAAATTTAATTGTTATTATGCAAATATTTGAGACTTTAATTGCATCTTTTTCAATGACCATGACGAGGACCCAGTTAGGCCACAATTTGAGATGACTCCTACAGCAGCAACCTGACTCCATCATTCAAACAGACACTCGCCACAGTAGCTGTGTGGTGACCTGCTGTAGAACAGTAGACTCTAAAAGAATGTGGCCCAGAGGACTATAAACTGACTCAGCTATAGTTGAAAAATATGAAGCATGAGAACAGAAGTCACTACAATTTACAAAGTATGCTACTGTGTTGCCTGAGCTTCCATCCAAGCCAGGACTCAGCATTCACACTTGTTCTAAGCATATCAAGGGGGATGCTCCTTCCCTCCAACCCCTACTTGTGTCTAACTCATACCTCTAGTAACATTTCCTCTTCCCAGTAACATTTCCTGTCTTATTTTTTAAAAGTGCAGCTCATTGCCAGCATGCATGTAATTTTCAGCGATCAAGAATTACTATGTCTTCAAATTGGAACACCACCACTAAAGAATGCTGAGATTCCATCTGACTCCCAAAAGAATGGCCAACATCAAGAAATCAGATAATAACAAATGCTGGCAAATCTTTAGGAAATGTAGAAGGAGCCCTTCTACATTGCCAATGGGGATGCAAATGAGAGGAACTACTGTAGAAACCGGTATGGAGATTTTTCAAAAATGTGAAACTAGAAACTCTACTTGATCCAATATCCTCCTTCTAGGTATCTTCCAAAGAATGAAAGTTATTCTACTACAGTGACACATGTACACTCCTGTTTGTAGAAGCATAATTCATAATAGTTAAATCTGAAAAAACCTATATACCCACAGGCATACGTCTGGATAAAGAAAATGTGATGTATACATACAAAGGAGTATTACTGTGCAATGAAGAAGGGTAAACTTGAATCACTTGTAGAAAAATGGAGTTACTTTGAGACCATAATGTTAAGTAAGACAAATGAAGCACATAAGCTTAAATGTTGCATGGTTTCTCTTATATGAGAAACCCAACATATAAATAAGCACCAAAATAAAAGCTATATAACAGAGTAGAGAGACAGATGTTCTTAAAAAAGAAAGAGATTAAGAGATGAAGGAGTGAAAAGGGGAAGGAAAGGGGATGAAAAAAGTAACTAAAATGTGTAAAAGTAAAAGTAAACTAAAAGTAAAAGTAAAAGTAACTAAGTCCATGTGTACATGGACTACCTCTACACAAGTATAAACATGTACTTCAAGCATGTACTAATTAAAAAAAAAAAAAAAAACTAGGGCAAGGGATGGAGCTCAGAGGCACAGCTGCCTGCTTGGCAAGTGCAAGATCCTGAGTTCTACCCCCAGTTCAAGGAGAAAAAAAAAAAAAACAATATAAAATACTAAATAAATTTATTTTAAAAATGAACAGTGCTACAATGAAACAAGACCACAAGGACATGGCAAAAGGGTTCACAATCCCCAACTTGAAACTATACAGAAAACCACTGTGATTTTAAAAATAGTATGGTACTGGCAAAGAAACAAACTCAAGGATCAGTGGAATAGACTAGAAGATCCAGAAACAACTCCACAGATACTAGGCATCTCATCTTTGATAAAGGATCCAAATACCTTCAATGGAAGAAAGGTGGCCACATTAATAAATAAATGGTGCTGGAAAAACTGGATTTCATAGAGCTGGGGATATAGCTCAGTGGTTCTGGGGCCTGTCTTGCAAGTACAAGGGCCCGGGTTTGATCCACAGTAACCGCATAACAATACTGGGCCTGGAGACTCACCCCAGCAGCAACCAGTACCACATACCATAGTGCCGGGCATGGTGGCTCATGCCTGTAATCCCAGCACTAGGGAGGCAGAGGCAGGAGGATTGCTGTGATGTGAGCTTGAGGCAGAGCTCAGGGCCAGCCTGAACCACAAAGCGAGACCCTATCTCAAAAAACCTTAAAAAAAACCCTGGATTTCAACCTGCCAAAAGCTAAAACTAGAACTATATCTCTCACCAAGCACTAAACTAAAATTGAAGTGGATTAGAGATCTAAATATTAAAATAGAAACACTAAATCTGCTGGAAGATATATTTGGTAGAACTCTGAGAGACACTGACATAGGAAAAGATTTTATGAACAAAGTCTCAGCAGCATAGGAACCAGTACAAAGAAGCAACAACTGGGACCTCATCTTATGAAAACGCTTCTTTACAATAGGAGAAACCACCAACAGAGTGAAAAGGCAATCTGCAATGTGGGAAAATATTTTTACCAGCTGTTCCCCAGAAAAAGGACTACTATCTAAAATATATAAAGAACTTAAAAAAAATCAGACCTCCCAGATTTAAAGACTCAATTAAAAAATGAGCATCTGAAGTGAGTAGACATTTTTCAGATGAAGAAGTAGTAATAAATGAATATATGAAGAAATGTTCAACATCACTGGTCATTCAACAGATACAGATGAAAACAACACTGAGATTCTATCTCACTTCAGAAAGAATGGCTGCTATCAAGAAAACAACTAACACAAATGTTGGCAGGGCTGTGGGAAGAAAGGAACCCTTCTGTTGGTGGGGATACAGACTGGTGTGATCACTGGAAATTGGTGTGGATATTCCACAAAAAAATTAGAACTAGAGATCCCATTTGACCCTGCAATTCCCTGGTAGGCATATACATGAAAAGAAAAAAATGGCCATACTTCCATACTAAACTAAAAGAATCATATCGCAGAGACATATGTGCACCATGTTAATAGCAGCATGGTCGTAATAGCTAAAGCTTCAAAACAGCCCCCAAACCCATCAGCCATTGAGTGGATAAAGTACATGTGTTTTTTAATAAAATGGAGCACTACACAGTCAGAAAGAAGGGTAAACTTGAGACATTTATAGCTAAATGTATGCACCTGGAGGCCATACTCATAAGTGAAATAAATAGAACACACCTTATCCTTTCTCTGAAGGAGAAACTGAAGGTGTAAATGAGATTCAAAATGTATAATAAATATTGTGAAATGGGAAGAAAATGTTCGAAGGGGAAGGGAAACTTAGTTGAATGGGATCAGGAAAAAGTAAAGAAGGAAAAGAAAAATTTTATGGTAAAAAGAAAAAATGCAAACAAAGCTTATGTATATTAGGAAAGTGGAGGCGCTGAAGAGAGGGCAGGAGAATGGGAAAACTGAGCATCAAGATGCATCATGTACAGCTTTAATTCTCCCATCCAAGTACTAGCCAGGCCTGATCCTGCTTAGCTTCCTAGAATAGATGAGATCAAGCACGTTTAAAGTGGCATGGCCATAGACCAGGTTCAAATACTCATTGATGAATGTGATAATAATGTATACTTAAAATGTACCAATAAATTCAATAAAGAAAAATAAATGTATAAAATAATAATTTTATATATATATACATATACATATATATATATACACATCAGAGAGTAATAAGTACTAGAGAGAGAAGTTAAGTGTATAAAAGAGTTAAGGAGAATCCAGGGGTGAAAAGGGCTCATCATTGCTGAAATTAGGTGAAACCAGGGAGGCTTCTGAGAAGACTGAGTAAAGACGTGAAAGAGAGGAGGTGTGAAGCCAACAATGCATCTGATAACAGCATGGGTGGGATGACAACCTACCTGACATGGTAGAAGCTCTGTAGAGGCCAACAGGCAGAGAACAGGGGCACTGCGGCTGGGGAAGTGGTGAGAAAGAAAACAGAGGCAGTGGGCAGCTGCAGATGAAATAGTCTGGCACACAAGACCAACAGCTCAGGCTGTTCTGAGAGAAGGGACAAAGAAGGCTTTGGATTTCTTTGAGATGAAGAAGTATATGATGAAATTTATAGAAAAATATTTCTCTGTGGAGAGCTGGTAGAATATTGGGCAATGGTGAGCGCTGCTGATTAAGAAGGTCACTCTGACTCAACAGGTAAGAGGTGTGGGCTGCTTAAATAAAGGCGACAGACAAAGAGGAGGCAGAATCAAAGTGCCCTCTGGAGAGCACCCAGGCCATGCTGATATGTTAGTGGTAGGGAAAGTAACAGGAGGGAGTTAAAGATGACTTCGAGATGTCTCTGTTGGATTAACATGGAGAATGACTGTGCCATTTGCCAGAATGAAAACTGAGAAGAAGAGGCGAAGGAAGGAGGAAGGAGGGATTGGCTCATTATTGTGCAGGACAGATCTGAGATCTCTATACACATCCTGGTGAACACACAGACTAGGCAGTGGGATATTCAAAATTGGGTTCAGGGTTAGTATATATGTGCATGAGGGTAGGATGGTGTTGGTTTTGTCAGTATTTATGACATGAATTTGAGTGAAATCATGCAGGGACAGGGGAGTAATTAAAAGGTTGAGCCCTTAGACACACCAATATTTAAATGTTGGGTTAATAAAGAGGAAGACAAGGTAATGTCCTAGACCTAAGTGAAGCAAATATTTCAAGAAGGACCAACTATGTAAAATGGGTCTATAGGTCTCTTGAGTCAGAAAAGAGGTAGGAACTGACCTCTGGATTTCAGAGCTTGAGAGTCATCAATACTCTTGGCAAAAGCTTTTGGTAGAATAGTGGTTTTAAAATATCCTGATTAGAATTAGTTTATGAAAGAATGGGGAGGTAAGAGTGAAGATAGTAATTATAAAGGACACTTCAAAGATTTTTCTTATATAAAGAAATGCAGAGGAATGAAGTAGTGTCAGTGGAAGAAATCTTGGACAAGAGCTGATTTTAGCAAGTTCAATGACAGTGGACACAGTTTGTCAACAACACAACAAAGAGATGGAACAGAATCTGGAGCATCGAGCACAAGTGGGTCTAACACTGAAGGAAGCAGGGAGCCAACCTTGCGGTCCAGACAGAAGGTATCCACGGTATGGGACTAGCTGAAGTGAAAACAATAGGACGTTCTCTCCATTACTTTTTATTTTCTTAATGAGTTGAAAAACAAAGTGACCAGGAAACAAATCAAAAGAGAAGATGCGAAACACACTGCTTAAGAGCATGGGAGAATGAATGGGTGAAATAAATGGGGTGGGATTTCCCGAATCCCCCTCAAGGTTGTAAGGTAAAGAGAGACCACTGAGATGTCTGTGTCATGTATCTGAGCCCAAGGAACTGTTTGCAGGTTGGGTGTTCTTACCTCCCTCACACATCATCAGGTCTTAAAATACAGCTCTTGTACCCGTTTTTGAGCCTGCAAAGCCTGGCCAAATGCCTATGAACAGCTTGGTGAATCACAGATGAAGTCCCTCCACACAAGGCAAGGTCTAGCCTGCCAAACAGATAATTCGGTTAAGAAATAAGGGAGCGACTCAGCTTCCTTGTCTCTCTTCTTGTGGATTCTTGTGTGTTGCAAGACTCAAATTCCCAAGATTCTCCAATCTCATTAGGAAAATAGCCCATCCTTATTCTTCCAAATAACAATAGATCTTTTCATTTGAAGATGGAAAGGCACGTGGAGACAATTTCAAACAAAGAACCATTTTCCACAACCTCTGATCATCCTGATCCTAGTTTGCAGACAGGTAACGTGAGGCAAAGAAGGTCAAACAAAACCCAAGGTCACAGGTCTCAGCATCTGCTCCGGAGCCAACAAATGAGTCCTACTGTATGTCAGCCAATAGTTTCCATCAGAACAAAGGACCATAGAGTTAATGTATAAAATACAATTTATCCCTCTCTTCAGATCTCCCTGAAATGAAATTATATTTTCTCACATTTTACACATAGGAAATACACTTAATTATATCATCATGTTCTATAAAGAATGTGAAGAGTTATATAGTTTAATATTTTTCTCCAAATAGGGAAAATAATAAAGCCAAGTCAAAGGCCGACAGTCCCATGTCATACCGCTCACCCAGTTTGCCGATTGCATCCTGAATGACCCTGTTTTCAGTGGCCAGTCTCCCTTCCCCCTTTCTCTCTGTAAAATCTCCATCGTAATTAACCCTAACAGGTAAAGAAAGTGACTCAGGGAAATTTCCATCCCTGAGACATAACGAGTGCCAGATGTCAACCTGTGGAATCAAACAAGGATTTATGTACCATAAAAATGACTGATTTAAGTACCATAAGCCTGTAATCAACAAAATATGGTTTTAGCACACGACCCAATAGACTGTACCCCACCAGTATGCCCATAAAATACCAGGGGCAAATTACTAGTAGCATAATGGCTAAATCACCGTCGTTTTCATCACATTAAGACTTCAGTTTCACATTACATCTACCTAATGTCAACTCAGTGAATCCAGTGACTAGTCCTTTAAATCAATTTACAACCATGATTGTTTTGGGACAGAAGTCAAACAGAATACTCCAGACCCAAGTTATTCTCTATTCTCCCTGTAAAGAGTCTGGCAAAATAAGACATGGAGGGCCTGAGACTTAGCTCAGTGGTTGCAGTGCCTGCCTTGCAAGCACAAGGTCCCAGGTTTGATCCTCAGTAACCACATACAACAGTGCCGGTTGAGGTGGCTCACACCTGTAATCCCAGCACTTGGGAGTCAGAAGCAGGAGGATTGCTGAGTTTGAGGCTGAGTTCAAGACCAGCCTGAACTACAAAATGAGACCTTGTCTCAAAAAACAAAAAACAAAAAACAAAAAACAACCAAAAAAAAGGAGGCTATGGAATCATAACACTGAGGAGGCTGAGGCAGGAAGCTCTCAGGTTTGAGTCCTGACTAGAAAACTTAGTAAGACACTGTCTCAAAATTTAAGAAATGTAGTTTCCTTTTTGTAATAGGCTAAAAGTGTAGCTTAGAGTGTTGCCTCTGGGTTGTATCCTTGGTGCCAAAAAAGAAACAGAAAAGCTCCTTGGGAGACAAGGATTGGTGATGCACGCATGTGATCCCAGCACCGCCAGGCTGAGGCAGGAGGATGCCGAGCTGGAGCCACTGTGGGAAATGTGTAACTTAATAAGAGCCTCTCTCAAAAGAACAAACAAAAACGACTTTTTTTTGTTTTTTGTTTTTTGGGTTTTTTTGAGACAGGTTCTCACTTTGTGGTTCAGGCTGGCCCTGAGCTCAGCCTCAAACTCACCACAGCAATCCTCCTGCCTCTGCCTCCCAAGTGCTGGGATTACAGGCGTGAGCCACCACACCCAGCACTGTGGTATGGGGTACTAGTTGCTGCTGGGTGTGAGTCTCCACACCCAGTATGGTATGTGGTTACTGGGGATCAAATCCGGGTCCTTGTGCTTGCAAGACAGGTGCTGGAACCACTGAGCTAACTCCCCGGCCCCAAAATAACATTTTTAAAGGGATTACAGCTCAGTGCAGTATTCCTGGGCTCAATTCTCAGTACTGGGCAAAAAAAAAACACTATCTTGGTTTAGTTGTCACAAGGACCAGCTTAAAAGCCAGTGTTGGTGCACTCTTCCCCTGATACCGTGGTCGCTATAGTAACACTTAAGAAAAAGGGGGAGCATCACAAATATAAAGCACTTCAGCTTTGCAAGGCACACTGATGACTGATCACAGCACATTCAAGCTGTTTCATTTTCCACAAGTGACAGGCATGTGAAGAAGAGGAGGTCCTTCTTCAGTGGTCCTCATGGTCCACAGCACTGTGGGATGGTGGGCGGTGCAGAGCCTGCTCCTGCTCTGCTCCCTTGGCGGGAGCAGTTGTACCTCCTTGCAGTGCACGGCCAGCCAGGTAAATGCCTGCCTGTCTCTAACAACCAAGGGAGGAGCAAACATCCTGCTGCATGCTGTGACGCCCACTGTGCGGAGGGCAGCCTCAGCAGCTTCCCTCTGCAAACTGAGAATGCCCACAGCCTGCAGAGAAACCAGGTAAGTAATGGGCCAAACAAGGCAGTGTCTGCGGGTCAGCCTTGGTTTTAATCTGAAGGCATCTGTTGGTAGCTGGTTAAGCACACGCAGGTTTGCTGCCTCCTATAGGCTGAGACAATGCAGGACTGACCCCTCCAGGACAGGGCCAACATGAGTTGCTGATCTCTGAAGCCACCTCTGAGAGGAAGGTTCCCAAATGCTCTGCAGCCCTGTGCCTGGGCACTGCCTCCCACAGGCTCACAACTCCCTGCAGGGTATGCGACTGGGTCAATAGCACTCGACCCCACTGGGAGGCACCAAGTCTTCCTGATGTATCTTCCTTCCTGGGCAGCGAGGAGAACTGATCCTGAGGTGTCTTTGCAAATTTCCCATGAAAGTCCAGTAAGCCTCTGGAGGAACCTTTTGGACATTACAGCCACCAAGAATATGATCTGCCCCTCTCTGGAAATGTCTTTATCTTGGTCATCATGGCTTCCACCACCTCTACCGCTATTGCACTGGTTCTGTTATCTGTAGCGCTGAAGGATTGCAGAAGCTGTGCTCAGCCACCAGAGCGGGAGCTGCTCACGGGTGCTGCTCTGAGAACTGCTACCATAACCTCCCAAGGTGTGCTGGGGGACTGACTGCTGGCCGGAGCCAGGATAAGAAGACTGCTGCTATAGATGACTGGGAACTCCAGCTACTGTCATGGCCACCAGTGGAGGCATAACCTCTGGGAGCTAGAATCTGTGTTGTAAGTCTGTACTTAAGAAAACCACATCTGCTCTGACTGTGGCCTGCAGTGTCTGCAGACCAGCCATAACCACTCTAACTCTGGCCTCCAAGGGCTGACTGCTGTGCTAGGAGTGACCCTGCCCAGGCCGGGTGCAGTTGGCCCCATAGCAAGGTATTCGCTGCTTGTTGGTATGGTCTTTTGAAGCTATGTCATGCACATGTACACAGGCTGACAAGCAACAAGATTCCACACAGCACTGAAGCCACAAAGGCTGAGCCAAAGTCTTCTATCATGCTGTGTGGGACAGGGACCGATTCAGTCACAATGTCACCTCATGCATAACACACAAAGAACCTCACAGATCATCTGATCCAACGCTGTCCGCTACTGAACTAGAAAGAGAGACCCAGGTGCCAAGTACTATAACTTGTTCAGGAGCAACATGGAATATAGTGAATTGAGCTTTTCAGAAACATTAGCAGCAGCATCTCTGAGCCACCTGGTCTTTGAGAACCTAGGCATATTTCTATTCCTGTTTGGAAGCCAGCAGTTTAGAGAGAACACACAAAGTGACACAAACAGGGAGACATCCAATGGACCCCACTGCTTCGCCCCAACTAGTAAGCCTCCCTGGCCCAGAAGTCACACACATAGCAAGGGCACCTTCGGGTGAGGGACCCAACACAGGAACCTCCCCTGAGCCCAAAACTAGAAGAGATAAAAGCACAACACTATTGTTCTTCTAAGCCAGATAGTTCGGGATGGCTTATGACCCCACACTATGTAATTGGGACACAATCTTCTCAAGACACGGAGAAAAAACCAGATCTCATCCCTCGAAGTCCTTCCACTCTGTATATCTCCTTCCATTTTCTTCCCCTAGCATTTTCCAATGTGTGGCAAGAACAGCAGTCTGTAAATGAGCAATTTGCCGCTGGACACGATCAGATCAGTTCCAAAGTCCAGACCCTTCACCGCATTCTTCTCCCTTTACCTTTCCCTTCTCGGGCTGTGGTTACACAATAGTGTGAAGGAACAGACTCATTCCCAGAAGCAATTTGGTCTTTCACGATGTCACAAAGCAGCAGACCGCCATCAAGGGTCATAGATTCAGGGACACAGGGAATCCAGGGTCTATGGGAGACACTCTTTGGGCAAAAGCAAACTTTCAAGCTGCAGTCTTTGTGTCTATAGCAGAGAATCACCCTTACCTCTTTAATGGTTTTTTTTTAAGTGGATGTACATAAGAAATGAAAAACCCTAGCTCACAATATGGACCCAACACTCTTGTCAATGTCCTTTCTGTAGCTCATCTGCATTATTGTGATACTTTATTTCAAATAATAAAATAAGAGTAGACCAAGAAACCGAACTAAACATAATCTCTCCCAATAAGCTCATAAAGTCAGTGGGAAGGGTAGGTGGAGTACTAAGGAGATATCTATGAAAAAAAAAGAAAAACTTATTCACTGAAGAAATTAGCTCTTAAATAGTAAATCTATGGTTTTTAAAGAAACAAATTTGTAAAACTGTAGAAGTTTTATAGATTTTTTTTCAAATTGCCTGGAATTAGATGAAATCAAGCAAAAAGTCTGAAGGAATCCAACCAAAAAGTAATCTTCTGGGAACTTTTTGTGAGAACAGAAAGACAAGAGTGCTGGTTGCAAGTAGAGTATTCCCTTAGCAACCTGGTTGGGTGTTTACGTCTTCATATGGTGGTTAGAAAAGAGAAGAAGGGTTAGAAAACAATAATGTAGTTAGTTATGACAACATACAGCTCTAGTTCCAGCTGCTGCTCAAGAGGATGAGATGGAAGATGGCAAGTTTGAAGCCGTGTTGGGCAATTTAATAAGACTCTGTCTCAGAATTCCAAAAAAAACCCCAAACTGAGGTCCTTGGTGGTAGAGCAAGGCTCAGTGCCTATTATGAAAAGAAGTTCTAGGCCTGAGGATTTATTTAGCTCAGTGGTTCCAACGCCTGCCTTTCAAGCTCAAGGGCCTGAGTTCAATCACTGGTAATCACATAAACATTGCTGAATGTGGTGACTCGTGCTTACCAGCAGTCAGTACCACACACCACAGTGCTGGGAGTGGTAGCTCACATCTATCATCCCAGCACTCTGGAGGCAGAGGCAGGGGACTGGTGAGTTTGAGGCTGAGCTCAGAATCACCCTAAACTACAAAGCGAGACCCTGTCTCAAAAGAATAAAAGGAAAAGAAAAAAAATTCTAGTGTATTCTCTATTGAAACCATTAGGGCCCTCACAATTTTCAATGGAAAAACGCCTAGTAAGAAAATAATAATTCTGGGGAAACAGGAGTTAACAATGGAGCTTATTAAGACTTTCTTTTTTCCTTTTTAACCAGTAACTTTTAAATTGTACTAGAATATTGGGTGAGGCAAGGTCTGATTGAATAAGATGGACAGATATCTTTACCTTCCAAAACCCGGCATTAAGATAACACCCTGATAAGTCGTGGTGCTTCTGGAGGGAGAAGCAGAGTCCTTCCAAAGTAGCCCTAGGCCTTAAGCACTTGGTGAACAGTGACTTGCTCTCTGATTTAAAAGAATGACTTGCACTTTTTCTGCATATCTGAGCCTGGGGGAATGAACATCCAGGGATTTACTAGTGAAATTCTTCTCCGGCTAGCAGACATCAGTCTTCTATCTCTATTTGGGGAAAAGATTGAAGCTATGGGGAAGAAGGATCAGGAGATAATGTTCCTCAAGTCTGGACCCTGATAAAGATTTCTGTACCACTTGGCGCCAGTTAATCTTAGAGTCTTATTGAAAGTCGTCGATGGCTCCAAGACTTTCCCACTTGTGTCTGGCTGAGAAAGAGCTGCTCCGGTCACTCAAGACAGCTTCCTTCAGTCTTTCAGCATCTGTGTTCCTCAGCTGTATTCTTGGACCTGCAGCACTGAAGCATCAAAAGGTGAAGTTGAACAGTTGCAGGAGGTACTATTTTGAGTACCTACTTTTTGTAGCTCAGGGCCCCTTTTCAATTTATGATCTGCACCTTGTGACTGTGAATGACTCATCTCAAATCTCCATGACGATGAAAGTCTCATGACCTTGGCCACAAGGACTGCATTTGTGTGTAGTGTAACCCACCAGCCCCCTTGTCTGTCCTGGTCTTCACCCTAGGGCACATCAGGAGAAATGGCAACCTAGAGTCTGGCTGCGGCTGGGATTTGTGAAGATGCTGTGGGGAGCTCAGTGACCGTGAAGTGGAGCCAGGCATGGTGGCACAGGTATGGAATCCTAGCCCGCTGAGAGGCTAAGGCAGGAGAGTCACAAGATCAACCCTGGCCTGACAGTTTAGCAGTTTAATAAGACCCTGTCTTAAAATAAAATATTTAAAAGGACTAGGGATGTAACTCAGTGTGAAGGCTTTGGGTTTGGGCTCTAGTTTAGAAAAAGAAAGGAAAGGAAAGGGGGTGGGTAATGAGAGAGAGAGAGAGAGAGAGAAAGAAACAGAGAGACAGAGAAAGGAACAGCATTACCTCCCCCCAACATGAAACTACACCCAAGTCATCACTGGACTTTTTGTCCACACTGAGCCCCAGGACAGAGAAAGAAGAGCTGTCAGCAGCTGAAGGTGAGAGAGCTGGAGGTTAACACATGGAACAGCAGAAAGAGGATGACGAGGGTCTTCTTTAAAGGTCACAAGACTAAAGTGGAGTGAGGATGGAGTGGAAAGGAAAGGAGCAGAGAAAGGGAAAGATGATAACAGGTCAGAAAACCAGGAGAGTACAGTCATAATACTGGTCTAGGACTGAACGTGAACTGAAAATGAGAATGAATTTGAAGAGACAGATAGAAAGGGGAGAAGCCAGGAGAAAGTCTTCTAAGGCCTGATCTGACCAGTCACTTGGATTTTGTGTGTCAGTATGTCAAGACTGTGAGGCTGGCAGTTGGGTCAAACACCAGGGCAGATGGGAGGATCTATTTTTACACATGTACAGACTGTGCGTTAAGCAGATGACTCCTTAGCGTGCGTGAGCCTCTTTCTACAGTTGAAGGCCTTAAGCATGAAAACTGAGATGTTCCCAAGAAGATATTCTATGTCCAGACTGCAATTGGAAACCAGGGCTAGATTTCCCTTTTGATCCTGCCAGGCTGTCCCAACCCTCTCACCCCAACAGTCCTAGGAACCAGCCAGCTAACTCTGGCTGTTTCTGCAGGGACAAGAGGAGCATTTGGAGCAGTTTGTACAGCTGCAGCTGTCTGGAGAGAAAGATTCTGAGATTTTTTTTTCTCCTTGCTTTGACCTTGAGCCTCACTACATAGCCTAAGAGCCCAGGCTGGCCTTGCACTTGCGATCCCCCCCACTCCCGTCAGCCTCTCAGGTGCTGAGATTAGACGTATATGTCATCACACTGGTCTGTAACTCTCTCATAGATGGGAAAGCTTCAGGGACTTTCACTTCCCCACTGCCCCCAGGAACTGTCTCATTCACTTCCCTTGAGGTATTTCATCTGTGAAGAAACAAAAAGGAATTCTAATCTGGGTCTACCTTTTTTATTCAAGTTTTATTTTTTGTTAGTACATGTTTGTAGTACATGTCTGCAATATGTAGTTATGATGTATATAACCTTATGAGGAGTTGGTACATATACAGAACACCTCTCCATTTTTTATTCTTTACTCTTCCCTTTCTCCCTGCTCCCCCCATCATTTATCCCCCTTTTCCTTTGGCAAAAGATCTATCTCCCCATTTCTTATTTTTTATCTTTCATTTTTCTCTTTATTCATAATTTGGGTTTCTTATATAAGAAAAACTATGTAATATATAAGCCTGTGTATCTGATTTACTTCATTTAATGTTATGGCCTCAAGGTGCAACTATTTTCCTACAAATAACTCAAGTTTTTTTTTTTTTCTTTATGGCAGAGTAGTACTCCATGGTCTATGATAGCATTTCCCTTATCCACTTATCTGTCTAATGAAGCACATAGGCTCCTTCCAAGATTAACATATTATGAATTGTGCTACTAGAAACATGGGTAGACATGTATCATTATAATGTGATGTCTTCAACTGTCTCAGGAAGATACCTACAAGGGGAATAGCTAGGTCAAATGTAATTTCTACTTTTAGTTTTTTGAGAAATCTCCACACTGTTTTCCATAATAGTACTAATTTATATTTCCACCAACAATTTAGAAAGATTCCTTTTTCACTACAGCTTCACTGATATTTGCTATTATTTGACTTCTTATTCAGAAGCATTGTTTCTGGGCTAAGATGGAATCTCAGTGTTGTTTTACTTTGCATTTCTATCACAGCCAGAGATGTTGATGATTTCATATATTATCAGCTATTTCTACTTCTTCGTCTGAGAAGTGTTTATTCATTTCAGTTGCCTATTTTTTGATGGATCTTTTATTTAAGGAAATTTATTTTCCTTCATTATATAGTCCAGGTGTTAGTCCTCTGTCTGAGAACTCACTGACAAAAGTTTTTCCCATTCTATAGATTATTTCTTTACTTTTTATTATTTTCTGCATTACACAGAAGGTTTTTAGTTTGGTTCAATCCCATTGGTTGATTCCTTGTGCTACTTCCTGTCCCACTGGGGTTCACTTCAGAAGTCCTTGCCTCTACCTATGTCTTCCAATGTTTGTACCCATTTTATCTCTCAGTAGGTTAAGTGTCATTGTTTTAACATTTACATCTTTGCTCTATTTTTATTTTAGTTTCGTACATGGTGATAGATGTGGATTTCAATTCAATCTTCTGCATGTGGAGTGCCAGTTTTCCCAGCACCATTTATTAAAGAGGTTTTCTTTCTTCAAGTCTATGGTTTTTCTTTTTTTTGTTTTTTTGGGGTTTTTTTTAGGTTTTTTTGAGACAGGGTCTCGCTTTGTGGTTAAGGCTGGCCCTCAGCTCAGCCTCAGACTCACATCACAATCCTCCTGCCTCTGCCTCCCGAGTGCTGGGATTACAGGCGTGAGCCACCACGCCCGGCACTGTGGTATGTGGTACTGGTTGCTGCTGGGTGTGAGTCTCCACATCCAGTATTGTTATGTGGTTACCGGAGAATCGAACCCGGGCCCTTGTGCTTGCAAGACAGGCGCCGGAACCACTGAGCTAACTCCCCGGTCCTCAGGTCTATGTTTCTGGCCCCTTTGTCAAAGGTCAGATAGCTAAATATGCCTGGAGTTGTTTCAGCATCCCTTGTCCTAGTTGATTTACCCACGTGTCTGTTTTCATCACTGTAGCTTTGTAATATAACTTGAAGCCTGGAATTGTGCTGTTTCCTGCTTTGTTCTTGTGGCCTAGGATTGCTTTTGCTGCTGTGGGTCTCTTCTGGTTCCATATGCATTTTAGGATTGTTTTCTCTAGTTTAGTGAGGGATGCTGTTGGTATTATCTTTTCTACTTCTAAATCCATTTCATTTTTAAACTCAGAGACAGTCTCTTGTGAAGCTTGTGAAATTTTTAGGTATGTCATCTGCAATATTTGACCAGAGGGTCAAGGACAATTCTTTTCCATGATTCTATGGCCTGTGGTAATTAGGTGATTCTTTTTCTAACATGTACTAGTCCTGAAGTTTGGACAGAAATATCAGATACCAAGGATGTCAACCACTTCACAAACATGAAGACCAAGGAAGCATACAACTCTCATATTCAGACAACATGGTGGCTAAAATTCCAAACACCTTCCCATTTCTATTTCATTTATTGTTCCCTCCTCCAACTGATATGAATTCCTATGTCTGGTCCACTTGCAGCATTTGCTATTCTTTACACACAGAACTGAGTCACACATTATACAAGACCATAGCTGGGAGGGTGGCACATGCTCTGGCAGGACCATATTTCAAGCCTGGTAGCTTTGGCAATTTAGTAGCTTACCCAAACCTCATCTCAAACTAAAAACTAAAAGGACTGAGATAGACATCAGTGCAAAGACCCTGGATTTAATCCCCAATGAGAAATTTAAAATTAAAACAATAAAAATAAATTGTACAAGACAGTAAAACCCACTGACTGAGGATTTAACCACTCCTAACTTCAGCTGTGTATCCCAGAGTAGACAGATCCAGCATGATGATAGTGAACTTGAACAACCCTCTACAATGTTAATGAAGTTGAAAAAGTCGGCATACATAGCATCAGTCAGGTGTCTCACAGGAATCCGGGGAAGGCAGGGGGTTAACCACCAACGGAAGCTCAATTTCAACAGCCTTCATTAACCCTGCAAGTGATTCTAACCACTGCTTTTGGATATAGCAAAGGGACCAGGCTCTCTTCAGAGCACTCATACCACAAAGTTGATATTTCGGAAGGAAAAACTGTTAGAACACCTGGAGATGTCTCATGTGGCTTTTACTACCTACCAGTGTCATCTGTGTAATCACATTTCTTCATGATTTTTTTCCTGCCAGAGATAAGTGATTTCTCTTGCTCAGACTATTTTCTTAAGCTCTCAAGCATTAGCACTGATCTTTTAAAGACCAATACCAAGCAGGCTTTGGCACAGACCTGTAGAGTGAGGCTGGCAGGCATTAGAGGAGGTGAATCAGCCATGTCCTGCGATGATCATGGGCCTGGGGGCTGGGAGATGCCCGGAAGTGACTCCCTCACTTCTTCAGGTCTGTCAATGGTCTCTGAGTCTCATATGTAACCTGGATATTGTGTTGAACACTGGCACTATAACAACAAATAGGCCACTACTTTGTCCTCAGAGAGCCTTTGTAGTGGCCAGAGTAGATGAACCCACTTCAACAGAAGGACGCACAACATTGTCGGAAGCCCTCACAGAGTGGAGTAACAGTTCCCTCTGGGTTAAGCTTCAGAGAATGTTTCTCAAAGAAGGTGGGACCATGGCGCAGCCCCTCCACTTATCAAGACATGAAAAAGCTAAAGTAGAAGATTCCTATGTCTCTGTTTCCTTACAGCTCTGAAAAATCAGTAGTTTTATGAGGAGCCCAAGAAATCCTGAAAACTAGGAATTTCCAGGGTTAGTAATTTCCAGGGACATGCGTGTTCTGTGGGACAAGGTTGCTACACAAAAGAGGCTGTGTCATAGCTAAACTGATGGCTGAGCTATGAGGATAAGCTGTCTTGTCAGGTTTCTTTCAACCACCAGAAATTCATGTCAACATCTGGCAAGTGAGCCAGTCAACTCCAAAGCCATGCACTGCCAGAGCCCAAGCTAAGAGAAGAGAAGTAAAGACTAATGTTGTTGAGGAGTTCACAGACCTCAGAGTGTCAGGACATGACAAAGGCATATTCAGGTTGCTGGCCACAAGTCAGGGTAAGATAGAGGAGATCAAAGGAGGCCAACCGGTGGCTGAGGGGAGGATGCAAAAGGTTGTCTTCTATAGTGACCCAAAAGGGCTAAGCAATATATCCCTTTGGAGATTATCAAATGATGAATATGACAAGAAGAAAGACCATTCCACACAAAACAAACAAGCAGGAAAAACAGAGGCAGCTGAGACAATCAGAAGCAAAATGGGGACTGTAGCTAAGGAATGTAATAATTATTATTAAGTTTTTTTTTTTTTTTTAGCAATACTGAGCACTAAAGCCAGAACTTTGTGTATGCACGGCAATTGCTCTACCACTGAATATGTTTCCAGCCTGTTTTATTTATTTTATTTTGAGATAAGGCTTCCCTAAGTAGTCCAGCTTGGCCTCAAGTTTGCCGTCTTCCTATCTCAGCCTCCTAAGGAGCTGAGATTACAGGTATGTGCCACTATGCTTGACTATAAATATTACTTTTTGAGTTTCTACTCAATTGCTCAAGAATTTCAAATATCTTGTCCCATGTTTCATCTTCACCTCAGATAAGAACATCATCCCCATTTTTAAGATTAGAAAACTAAGGTGTACGGGATTTTCAGCAAGTTGTTTCTGATTCCAGAGTCCGCATTCTTAACAACCATGCTCATACTTGATATGCTGATAAATATATGATTATCCCAAGAGGCAATGTAAAAGATGTTGTTTTGAAAGAAAGAACTAACATAATGCAGTGAGTAAACCCAGCACAGTATGGAAAAATCACCTGGAGCAGGGAAAGACGGGAGATAAGGTGATCTTTGACCTGAATGCTTCAGTAATGATACACATGCAAGAGTAACAAAAGCTGCTGTGCTGAGGCAGGAGTAGTCAGAAGGAAAGGAAAGAGAGGGTTTGGGGTGTGACTTTGAGTGCTTGCCTGATGTGTCTGAGGCCTGGGTTCAGACCCCACCACCCCCCCACACACACACACACATGCACGCTCGCATGCACGCATGCACGCACACACAGTGACTGCATATGGTAGCAGAGGTGAGACAAAAATGGTTGGAGGATGTGTCATTCCCCAAGGAGAGACCACTGCCAAGCCAGAATCATTTCACTTCTCCCCACCCCTCCTGTCAAGTTCACAGTCAGAGTGAGTTTTCTGAATCTTTATTCTGCCCTCCAAAGTCCGAATCTACCAGTTGTTTCAGTGAGCGTCCCAGAAGTGTAATGTAAGGTTTATTACTGGGAATGTGGGTAGGCAAAATTTTCCTCTACCATAAGTCTGGCTTGACCTCCCATTTCTAGGAAACACTGTCTATCCTAGGAACTCAGTGAACACATTCTAAAACTAAGTAAATAACCTACAAACACTTGAGGCTTTTACCTGTAACTTTCTTTCAAAACAAAATTCCAGAGACATGAATCAAGAACAGGAGGCAAGGACACCACACAATTAGAATATAAATGTTTTAGTACATTTGATCAGAGTCAGAGAGACCCAATCTGGATCTGTCTTTGGATGTTTGGTGTCTATCCCAACACCTGGTCAGGCTTCAGTGTGCATTTACCGAATGACTCAGTGAATGAATGGGTTTGATCACCTTGACTGAAAGATCCTAGCAATTCCTGTTGGCATGGGGGAGTCTGTGCAGCCACCATCCACATGAACCCAACATACCAATGTGATTAGTGTTGCTTTTTCCAGAAGTCTTGGCCTTAACTGCAAAACTCAACATTGTACACCTGAAGGAAAAAAATAAAAATCCCACTGGCAAAGCTTTCTTTTAACAGTGGGAGACTCCCAGCAATGTTGCCAATATCCTGGGGGCCCAATACCTTTCTAGCTGTGCAATAACTCCCAAATTAAACAAATTGCCAAAGAGTTATAAGCTTCTTATGAGCTGGATGGAATCCTCCAAACTCTCTTTCAGCTTTATTCTCCCTGCGCACATGTTGGTGAGTTCCATCGATAATTCGTGTGCCTGCAAGTTTGCCCCGCCACCGAGGAGCTCTGGCATTTCTGGGGTAAGCATCTGCTCTGTGATCTATGATCTACGATCTCCACTCCCTCCTGCCTTCACTTTGAACTGAAGTGCTGCATTAAGCAACCCCACTACCCACCAGCGAACAAGCCGGGACGTGAGTCCTTGTCAGAGTTACAACACCAGAATGTCTCCCAGGCTAACCAGTAACACCAGTATTCCCACTGCAGTGTGACAATAACCACAGCGACCCAGAAGAAATGGTCACTACTGGTTCCCTAGAGACGGAGGAGGATGACAGAGATCAAAGAAGTTGTAGACAACTGAACCAGCACAGAACCCTGTGGAAGGCTCAGATAGGAAAGTGGGTTAGGTGGTGGCCTTGGGTTTACATATCAAAAACTGTGGAGATAGAGTAAATTTTACCCAGGGAAAGATCAATCTGATTCTTTGATATCAAAATCCACTGTAGAAATCAAATTCTTTCAGGTAGACAGCACTAACTACCAAGTGACTGTCCAGCCCTAGTCTTTGTTGTATTACTGTGGTACCTTTAGCTACCACACAGCTTTGTTTCCACAAGGATTTCTATAAAAGAGCTATGTGATGATTTTATTATATGAAAGAAAAGAAAATATTCCACCAATATTTATTTCCCAAAGAAAGCTCTGTGAAAGAATTGTAAAGCTAGATTCTGTCTTACTTTTCTCTGGAAAGCACAGATGTCTACAGTAGACTGGTTCCGCTCTTAAGGAGTAACAAAGTTGAATGACAGGAGGCCACTTGATTAGTTTCAATGCATAATTTTTATTGATTTAAGCCTTCTGCCTGGATTAGAAGAAACAAATATTTTATTTACTTCAATCAAAGTGTTATTGAGAAAATCTGAATTTACTGGTTCCAATAATTCCATTTTTCCTTCTCAGCAGCATTATGTTATTTCATCTTTAGTTTTTCTTAAGCAGTAATCAACCAGGACCTGTCAATGGGTGAGCAGAGAGGTGAGAAGGTTTTGTGGAAGAGGAGGAGAAGGAAGGGGCAATACAGTGCACAAAGTGTGTCAGTCTCTACATCCCAACACAAGCATCTCTGATACCAAGAACCTCAGATAATGGACTTAGTTAAGGTTAAATATGTTCATAACCCAAACTCACCCTGAGCGTTTCCCTGTCCTTGTCCTAACAAGCACTATAGTTTGGAGAAAGAAGATAATTTCTCTATTCTTGCCACTTACCATCTGAATCCTTTCCACTGCCTCAAGAAGACAAATAAATGAATTTTGTGGAATCTACTCATAATGAAGGGGACTTCTCCAGGGCTTCTCAATCCTTATAGTCCCTTTATGTTGTTCGTAAAATAAATCTACCACTTAAAATTCTCCAGACTTTATTATTTATTTTTCTGTGTTCTAACAGATCTTGATACAGCAGTATTTTTTTAATAACTTTTTACCACAGTTAGTTAAAACTTTACCCACCTCTCCATATTTATTCTTCTAACACACCTTTTAAGTTGTCTTCTAGAAAGAAGCTCTAATTCCTGGACCCATTGACTATGCTTGACAACACACATTCAGTGTAAAGTAGGTGACTTGAAATACACCAGTTCAGAGCACACAGAAGAAAATCATTAAGATTTTCAGATTATACAGATGACCTAATCTACAAGTATTGCCCCAAATACAAAGTAAGAGAAGAGGCTCAGGGGTGGTCTAATCTCCACTTACACAAATCTTGAAGAATTTGATCTTACTCCTGTACATTTCAACTTGAGAATAAGTTTGAATACAGAATTTTGCTTCTTCAAATGAAAAATCGAGCAAGCTCCCACTGGAGATTATTAAACAACTGACAAAGCACTAATCATCTCATGTACCTTAAGAGTAACAAGAACTGTAGGTGATTTTACAGCTTCCTTCAGAAGGCAAGGGAAAAGGAGTTTCAGACTTCCAGGGGAATGTGAAATGTTAGCATTAAGAAAACTAAATGAGGATAATCAGAAGGCTGTATCACCTTTTCAACTCTTTTTTTAATCTAAAATGTTTTTTAAATATGTACGTGTTTTAGGAAGAGGGGGTGGGACTTTGAGGCGGTAAGAATAAGTTCAGGATTCATATCATGGTCTCCTGTGCCAGATGATAACCAGATGACTCCTCACCTCAAATCTGTGGAGGACCCACCCTTTGGTAAGAGAACTGAAAACCTCTGCCTCGTTCTTATCTCCAGGGGACAGAGATTCCCCAACACCTTGGCTGGCCAAGGACACCTTTGTCATTCTGGCTTAGTCAGGTAGACTTTGTATGGCATCCTCTCTGAGACCTCTTTCATTCACGCATCGGGTGTTTTCTTGGATTCTTTCTCTCCGTGCTGTGGATAAGCCCTTCTCCTCCTTCCCCAGCACAGCTTGGGTGTGGAATCAAGTCCCAGAAGTTACAGTGAGCAAACTTTCATGGTGTCTATGAATCTCCTGTGTGTAGATATTTTTAATCTGTTATTTAAATTGTAAGCCTTCCTGGGGAGATGGAACAGAGAATAGGAGAGCTAAAAGTAGTTATATCAGTTCTGTGCAAACAAAGTTAGTGTGACTTGGTGCAAGCCAA
This sequence comes from Petromus typicus, assembly GCA_004026965.1. Classification (NCBI taxonomy): domain Eukaryota; kingdom Metazoa; phylum Chordata; class Mammalia; order Rodentia; family Petromuridae; genus Petromus; species Petromus typicus. Next base: position 32,898 of record PVIR01008156.1, read on the forward strand.
GATTAAATGTGATTGAGTGCTTCTGTGTGCAGAGAAGGAGGGAAAAACAGAACAAAAAAATAGAAAACCGCCACAGTCCTTTGCCAACCTTCTTAAAATAACTACCATTGTGTTGGATTAAAAGGCATTTGCTGAAGATTTTGTGAAGAATTAAGCTTATTTGTTATTCTTTTAGAACAGAAAGGCAAATAAAAGAAAAGCTGTTAGTCAACATTGTCTTAGAAGATAAAACTTCCGAGATAACGTATCTCTCAATGGGGAGCTTCAGCAACAGACTGACAGCTCGCTTCAGGATTTCGGCTTCCAAGTTAACACTTCCTCCCACACCTGACCGAGTGATTCAGGGCTCCTTTAGACCTGGTAACTGAGAAGCAGTGTGTGCCGGTGTCCTGTGGAGACACGGGACAGCCCCCAAGCCTGCACTACCCCCAGTACAGAAAACGGAGAATTTAGCAGGCAGAGAAAACTCCAAAATATCAGGATGCTCCTCATTGCTTTGATTTTTTTTTTTTAAACTGGGGAATAGTTTTCCATGCTCTCGCAACTCAGCAAAGACAATTTCACAATGCTTCCCCGTACAAGAACCCTCAGACCAAAAGGAAAGTCTGTCAGCCCTGGTGAAATTAGCCTTCAAGAGCAGGACCCAGATCTCCAGCAGAGAGAAGCTCTGGGAGAGATATTTTCACAAACAAGAGTGTTTGGTAATCAGCAATGACGACTCAGCACTTCTTTCTTGAGCCAGAGGAGGAGGCTAGAGGAAACGTAGCCATGTACTCATTCAGGGAGGGCAGGCATTCTGCCCTATGATCAGGATTCATGAAGGCGGGAAGCATTTTCCTTCATATGCAGAAGTGAAGCACTATACTTGCTTTTGCGTTTTTTTTAATCATTGTGCTTCCTAGAAGAGCCAGTTGAGGGCGCTATTTAGGATATGAGGACTGAAGGAAGAAAAAATGGTTTACTGTTATTCCTTTCTCTGGCTAAGGAAAAACCCATGACCACACACCTACCAAGGGGAGGGGTAGGTCTTGGCTCTTTTAGACTATAAGGGTCAAAGTTGTACTGATATTTCATTCAGCACCTTATAAGGGTTCTGGGGAAAACTATAATCAAAGATTAACAAAAGAAAACCATAATAATTTATTTAGTCTAAGGGTTACTTAACATAAACACCTTCAGAAATGGAGACTCAAAAACCCAAGAGGAATTATCTGCTTTTATCTTTAGGTTTCATGAATAATGACCAGTCTTATTGAAATGTGATTGGACCTAAAATAAATGATCTAATGTAATAGACTGAGGAGCAAAAGCCAGCAGATCTGGTCTGTTCAGATTTTTTCTAGGCATCTCTATGTAGATCCAGGACCCCTCTAGTCTTAGTGTTGGAGAAAAAGTAGATCAGAGAATTTCATTATGGCCAGCTTGTACACAAAAAGGCTGGCGGAAGTTAGTGTATTTCTGGGCTTTAAAATCTACTTTGGAGAAGAGGGCTTCTACTTTCTTGACTCACCTTGGAGAAATAGGAGTTCTAGTCTCTATGGCTTGCTTCAGGAGAGAAAGAGAGACAGGAAACAGGAGGGCAAGACAAGGTCAGAGAGAAACTTTGCTTCTGAAGTTGTTTCTGAGGTCGTTGAATCTCCTTTAGTTCAAAGTACTGAGCATGCTAAGGTGCCATGCTTCGGGGTATCGTGTTCTGAGCCTCAACAATATCAAATGACTCCAGCACAGACATCACTCAAGGACAGTGGTTCTCATGTGGGTGACTTCACTCTCTCACCTTATGGAGATATCTGGCAGCGTCTAGAGACATTTTTCATTGTCACAACTATTTCTGACATCCAAGTAGATTGTAGAGATGTTGCTAACCTCCTATCATGCATAGACAGCTTTCCGCAGGGGGGAATGAAGGAGCGCAAATGACAGTGTAGCCAAGTGTGAGAAACCCTGACCCAAGAGATGGAATGAAGGTTAGAGTTTCCTCTTTGCTATATTAAAATTTTTAAAGTTTTCAAACTTCACAAAAGAACGCATCAGTGTTTAAACTAGTATATTTCTGTCATCCCATGTGCATTGCAAGATCTTCACATGCTGTTCAAACAAACAAACAAACAAAAAGACATGCAAATAATTAATGATGGCAGAAAGCAGAGATTCTGAAAATCTTCCAGAGCTTATTCATATAAATGTTTTCACCAGTGAAATTATACAGGTGGAAAGCCCACCAACATTTCCAACCCTGTATTTGATAAAATAGGGGAAGTCAAAGAAGTACAGGAGGAATAATTGTTAAAATGGAAAAAGAAACACACTTGTGAAAACTTAAAATATAACATTAGAAACTAATAACTGCAGAATACAGTTTCCTCTGAAAATAGTGCATTGTAAAATTCACAGACTGATATTATACATAATTATTTTAAGGTAATGAAAAGTTTGATAACAAGTAACACACTTAATCACTTCACTTTTCACTCAGCCTTCTGCCCAATATCAAGAGTGGTGTCTGTACTTATCGCTTTAAAGTTACTGATTATTTTGTTTTGATGAATAGTAAACCAGTGAAGGTCTACTAGCACTATTTTTTTAAAATTACAAATTCAGTAAATGAAATTATTTTTTCAAATCCACTACAAAGCTACTGAAAGATTAAACTGACCCAACTCTACCTGAAAATGAAATAATAGCTGCAAGATGATATCCAGAGAAGGAATCTGTCCATCTTAGGTAAAAACAACCTAAAATTTCTTCACAAAATCAAAGAGGTATAATTTTGCTACAAATAGAGAATTAAATACGAAAATATCTTTTCAATATAGACAAAAAAAATCTTCTTTTCAGCTGAATTAGAATAATACATTAATTCATCTGAATCAGAAATACAGTGGACCCTCAAGTTACAACCACCTTATCATACAAGCAACTTAGATTGTAACCAAAATTTTGGTTTTTAACTTACAACCAAAGTCTTGAGTTGTGACGCAAATGCTTGCTGCTTGTATTTCCAGGTGGTCTCAGATAGCTTTAACCCTGAAGTGTTCTGGAAGGAACACTACAACATCCTTTACTGTGTGAGGCTAATTGAGAAATCCTGGGCCAGTCTCTCTCTAAGGACACTGAGATTTGCCTCTGTACAAGAAAAACTGAAGGCTAAACTTTCAACTGACTCAAGTTACATTCAACCCTTGCAAACAGATTGAGTTGGTAAATCAAGGGTCCACTGTAATAGAACTCATGGCTAATCATGAAAAAATGCCTTAGAGTGCAAAAGAATTTCCCAGGACAGAGGAAATCTATCGAACATACCAAATACTGAGCTTGAGCAGCATTTTGAAATTTGTATCTGATCCTTCCTTATACTACTAAAACCTGTTGCCTATAATTCCTTTACATGTGTAGATACAAGAACTTCACAGCAAATAGAAGCTTCAATTAAGTGAAATGAAGCTGCTCACTTTCCTCTGAAAAGTTTCTGAGCAGACCAAACTGCTCAGAAAAGCCTTGGCTACTCAGATGTAAGGAAATGTGACTGCAAGGGCAACACCTTGTGGTTCTGTATCTCCCCTGACCCTCCAGTTAACTGAAGGTTATAAATCAAATGCAAAGCATTCTAGGATGAGTGCAATACTGGTGCCCTAATGGAAGAGATTTTTGGTCTGTCACTCATGTTTCCCCATCTATCAAGCAGGAGAGGAAGGTGAACTTAGTGTAGCAGATACATGGAGTGGAAGTTGTTTTCTTTTCTCACTGTGTGGAATGGACCACAGTGGAAAGGACAGCTCTCCAGGTCACTTTCTAGCCAAAGTTGCGATTCATGGATACGTGTCAGCTTTTGCGTGGCGATCAGGACAGAGTTATTTCTTGTTTGCGCTCCTATACTCAATGGGAGGGCAGAAACAGTCCCCTGTCTTGTGAGCAAACACTGTAAGTAGCAGCACTCTGCAGTTTCTATCTCTCAGTTCAACCTGAAAAGGAATAGCCACAGAAGAAGACAGATGCATGGTGTGCTGTGAGCCCTTTGTGGCTTTCCCACACAACAGCAGCCTTGCAAGGAGATGGACATCACCGAGAGTACCTCAGGCACGTGCAGATTTTAGCTCACCATGTCTTAGAGGAGTAAGCAATCTCAAGTAAGAGTAACAACATTCTCATTAGCCTTGCATTCCTTACATACCCAAAAGGGTAGAAGGCAATTTACTGAAACTTGAAATATATTTAGAATCCTTTTATAATTTGGCAACTGCCAAAATTAGAAGTTTTGAGTTTTTCAATAATTACAGCTAGCTGATTTTGAGGACTATAAGAATTTGAAATATTGACAGTAAAAAGTACATTTTTCTGTGGTACTAAAGATTGATCTTAGGCCCTTGTGCTTCCATTGTAGTAATAGTACCACCAACTATCTAGCTAACTGCCTTGTTCAAGTGTACTTTTCATTGTTTTACTGATGACTGTGATAATCTCATAAGTCATCAATGTTTGTGCCCTTAAACTGGCAGTTTGTGGAGTGTTTGGCCTCAGATTTTTCCACATGTGCCTAGGGACATCTGATGTACCCTTTCACACTGCCTCACTCTTAGCAGGCAGATTCAGGTTTTCTGGCTAGAATTCACCTGTTGTTCTTTCATGGTCAACTTTGAGACTAATAGCATTCATTTACAAAGCCACCTATCAGGTGGAAAGAACACATAATGTACTTAATGATAGTGCTTTTAATTATGATAAATTTCATCTAATAAAACTGTAAGTCATGTAGACCACCTAATACATAAAGACAAAAGTGTTTTGACCTACAAAAAGAATCTTATATAGGGCCGGGGAGTTAGCTCAGTGGTTCCAGAGCCTGTCTTGCAAGCGCAAGGACCTGGGTTTGATCCCCGATAACCACATAACAATACTTGGCATGGAGACTCACGCCCAGCAGCAATCAGTACCACATACCACACTGCCAGGTGTGGTGACTCATGCCTGTAATCCCAGCACTTGGGAGGCAGAGGCAGGAGGATTACTGTGATGTGAGTTTGAGGCTGAGCTCAGGGCCAGCCTGAACCACCAAAGCGAGACCCTGTCTCAAAAAAACCTTTAAAAAAAAAAGAATCTTATATAGAAATCATAATCTTCTGATGTGGAACCTCTAATCCTGAAAGCCTAACCAGCTAAAACCTGTAGACAGCTGTTACCCTTTATTATTAAGCTGATAAATACCTGGATAGTCTTTGTATATGTAGGAATACACTGAGTGGAAAGAGCACTGAGTCTCACCCTTGAAGGACACTAGCAGAATGACCCCATAGGCAATCTTATCACACAAGCAGAGAGACAAATGAAGGCCCTTCAGTCTATGTAAAAAAAAAAAAAAAAAAAAAAAAGTGTTAGAAGAGGAAGCCACTTGGAATCAGTGACGTTAATGCTTATCTGAATGATCTTCCCACCACCCCAATAAGTGGCCCTGGGAAGATGAATATTTTACAACCTCGCAGGGAAACTACCCCTTCTAGACTCAGACACTTTTAATACTATAAAGTTGTACTTTTATCAAACTAACATCAACCTCCTAAATAGTTCTTATTAATCATAGTTTTGTCCCCTGGAAACACTCAAGACTCCAGGCTGTGGGAGAATGTTCCAGCAATCCAATCTCCACAGACTGCTGCAAGCAACTACGTATTATCAATCTGTGTCTACTGAGAATGAGGAGTTTCTTTGGATCCCAGTCTGACCAGCAGCAAACTCTTGTTGAAACCTGTAAAGAATTACTCTTCAAAGCAAACCCGAGTCACTCACAACTTATAAACAATGGTTTGTTTTGAGATAAGAACTAAGTTGAGTGCAAGCAAGAGTTTGTTAAAAAGGCAGAAAAAATAGACTGATTACATATAATCACATATGTCGAACTGTTTCTAACCTCGATATAATCTTAATATAATGAATATTGTTACAAGAGATAAAGATAACAATAATAACAATAATTTTATTCATAAACCACTTTCCAGCCAATGTGCTTCAGGCCTTGCATGATCCTAGGCAATGATTAAAACACTATTAAAGACTTCAAACAAATACAGCACAAGCTTTTCTTTGGATATAAAATGCAGTACTTCTGAAATAGTCAGAGACTAGTATTTGAAGTCCAGAAAAATGGCACCAGGTAACAGGAAACATCACAGAACAATCCCTTCTGCCTGCTTGTTTCACTCTAGTTACGCTGAAAAAAATAATCTCTTAAATTCCATTTGCCATATCTTCTAATGCATTTGTTTCCTCTCCCACTTCCTCTTTAGTTCCTGCTATCTAGATTAAATTTTCTCTTTCCTTAAATGAACATCTTGTTCTTATGTCCACTCAATGAAGTTTTCATTAAAAACAGGTTTTTCTAAAGACCAACAAACAAAAAAACAAGAATGATTAAGCTATTTCACCAATAACGGGTCTTTCATGTTCTCTTTATGCATTTCAGCTATATAACCAATGACATTTTTTAAAAACGAAAACATGGTCAGTGCCTAACCGTAAAGCAATTTCCAACCTTTCAACTATCATGACATCCTCTTTTCTGACTTTTTCATTAACCACGAACTCCTTCCTCCCTTCCAAAAAGATGAGGATAGTGTGAAAAACACTGTTGGTTACCTACACCACAACCATTTCCTCCCTCCCTTCTTCCTTGCTAACAGAACACTATTTTTGTTCAGTGTTAGGGGTTATATGCTCACGGGTCCCTCCCAGGAAAGAAAATGGTGAACCTTAGAAATTCATAGCAATATTCTACTCCTCTTTGCCAGGAGTGCAGTTGGTCCCACATACATAATCCAGCTCAGAACAAAGAGAAACAATGACAAATCAGATAAACATTTCTAGGACAGGCTAGTGTGTCAAAGCACATGCAGATGTGATCTTTAGAGTCAGTGCAGTTATCTTGGAATTGTAAGATTCAGAACCAAAAAAACCAAGCTAACATCCGGAAACTAGTAGTGTGAAAAGATGGAAAATTCCTGGCCCCCTGAGGAATGTGACAAGTCATACACATTCGTCCTATGCTATACTTTTCTTCCTTGTTCCTATTGACTCAATTGCAGTCTTGCACTTGCTGCTAGCTGATTCTCAGAGTTAAAGGCAAAATCCACAGGAAAACTTTCAATTCACACCTCTTCTCCAGACGCTATCCCTTCTCCCAGCACCTCCTCAGGTACCTTCTCCACTCCCTTCTCCCCAGTATGTGATCTCCTATTTAAATTCTCTGTTTGACTTTCCATTGACCTTGTGCCCTGCCTCAATCATTATCTAGTCCATCATATCCTTGATCATTTTTACTGAGATCAATTTTCCGTTACTTCCATAGCACTTATCATTTGCTAATCTGCCAAAGAACTGAATTCTTTTACTTATGTTTTGTGATCTGTCTTCCTGTGGAACAAAGTAAATTCTGTGAGTGTAAAACTATTTGTGTGCTTTGTGCTCTGATCCATCCTGGCAGCCTAGCAGAGCACTAAGCACCAGAAAGCACAATGATAAACAGCTGTTGAGCAAGTGCATGAGTCTAAGTGACCAATGGTGCTGGGAAGTGGATATGAGGAGTAAGCAAGGACAGCTCACTGGGGAACACAGAGGTGCTGGAAAGAGTTTGGAACTTATTTTAAAGTTTTTACATTGTGTCCATGGGTTTTAAACAGAGGAATGATGTAAACTGGTCTATGTTTTAAGATCATTTGCTGATTATATGGAAAAGGATGAGAGAGGGAAGAGGATGCTGCTTTAAACCAGCCAGAATATCACGTGATTTGGATTGAGGGTAGCAGGAAAAAAGTGGAAGAAATGGATCCATAATGTAGATACATACTATAAATCACACAAACTGCAGATAAATTAGAGGTAGAAATTGCTTTAAAGAGTGGGAAATGAACCTCAGGATCAATGGAGTAGATTATAAGATCTACTCCAGATAAACACACTCCAGAAACTACTCCAGATACACTGAGCCACCTCATCTTTGACAAAGGAGCCAAAAATCCTCAGTGGAGGAGATAGCCTCTTTAACAAATGGTGCTGGAAAAGCTGGGTTTCAACCTGCCACAGACTAAAACTAAACCTTGCTCTTTCACTGTGTACCAAGCTAAAATCAAAGTGGATAAGAGACCTAAATATTAAAACAGACACTCTGAACCTGCTGCAAAACAGGTTAGGTAAAACTCTCAAAGACATTGGCTTAGGGAAAGACTTCTTGAACAAAACTTCTATAGCACAAGAATTGGCAGAAGAAATCAACAAATGGGACCTCATTCTTTTAAAAAAGCTTCTGCACAGCAAAGGAAACCACCAACAGAGCAAATAGGCAGTCAAGAATGTGGGAAATGTGATACCCCCCACCATGTCCCTGTTGCTTAGAATTGCTTTGCTTATTCTAGATCTTTTGTGGTTCCAGATGAAAGTTTGAATTTTTTTTCTCTAAATCTGTGAAATATGCTGTAGGGATTTCAATTGGGATTGCATTGAATGTGTAGAGTAGTTTTGGGAGTATAGCCATTTTGACAATATTGGTTCTTCCTACCCAGGAGCAAGGTATGTCTTTCCATTTTTTGATATCATCTTCTATCTCCTTTCACAGAGTGCTATAGTTTTCAGAGTAGAGGTCTTTCACCTCCTTTGTTAGATTGATTCCTAGATATTTTATTTTTTGGGGTGCTATTGTGAAAGGTACTGACTCTACAATTTCTATCTCAGTGGGTCTACTGTTTGTGTAAACAAAGGCTATTGATTTTTGAATGTTGACCTTGTAATCAGCTATGCAGCTAAAATTGGCGATTAGGTCCAGCAGTTTTTTAATTGAGTTTTTAGGATCCTCTAGATAGAGTATCATGTCATCAGCAAATAATGACAATTTAACTTCTTGTTTTCCAATCTTTATTCCTTTTATTTCTTTCTCTTGCCTAATTGCTATGGCTAATATTTCCAGAACTATATTAAACAGAAGTGGTGGAGAGGACACCCTTGTCTTGTTCCTGATCTTAGTGTGAAAGGTTTCAATTTTTGACCATTTAATATGATACTGGCTGAAGGTTTCTCATAGATAGCTTTTATTAGTTTGAGATAGAGACCATCTATTCCGATCTTCTGTAGAGTTCTGAACATAAATGGGTGTTGTATTTTGTCAAACACTTTTTCTGCATCAATTGAGTTGACCATATGATTTTTGTCCTTAAGCCTGTTAATATAGTGTATAACATTGATTGATTTACTTATGTTGAACCATCCTTGCATCCCTGGGATGAATCCAACTTGGTCAGTGTGTATAATCTTTTTGATAGTTCTCTGTATTCTGTTTGCCAGGATCTTATTGAGGATTTTTTCATCGATATTCATTAGAGATATTGGCTTATAGTTCTCTTTTTTGGTTGAGTCTTTCTCTGCTTTTGGAATCAGGGTGATGGTTGCTTCTAGGAATGAGTTTGGGAGTACTGCTTCCCTTTCAATTTCATTGAAGAGTTTCAGAAGTAGAGGCACTAACTCGTCTGTGGTACTGGCAAAGTAACAGACCCGAGGATCAATGGAGTAGACTAGAAGATCCAGAAACTACTCCAGATACACTGAGCCACCTCATCTTTGACAAAGGAGCCAAAAATCCTCAATGAAGGAAAGATAGCCTCTTTAACAAATGGTGCTGGAAAAACTGGGATTTAACTTGCCAAAGACTAAAACTAGATCTAACTCTTTCACCGTGTACCAAGCTAAAATAAAAGTGGATAAGAGACCTAAATATTAAAACAGACACTCTAAACTTACTGCAAAACAGGTTAGGTAAAACTCTCGAAGACATTGGCTTAGAGAAAGACTTCATGAACAAAACTTCTATAGCACAGGAATTGGCCGAGAAAATCAACAAATGGGACCTCATTCTTTTAAAAAGTTTCTGCACAGCAAAGGAAACCACCAACAGTGCAAAAAGGCAACCAACTATGTGGGAAAAATTCTTTACCAGCTGTTCCTCAGACAAAGGGCTACTATCTAGAATATATAAAGAGCTCAAAAACATCAGCCCACCCAAATTTAAAGACCCAATTCAAAAATGGGCATCTGAAAAAAACAGATATTTTTCAGAGGAAGAAGTAAGAGCAGCTAAGAAGCATAGGAAGAAATGCTCAACATCATTAGTCATTTGAGAGATGCAGATGAAAACAACACTCAGATTTCATCTAACTCCACATAGAATGGCTGCCATTTCACAATCAGCCAGCAGAAAATGTTGGCAAGGCTATGGAGAAGAAGGAACCCTTCTCCATTGTTGGTGGGACTGTAGACTCGTACAACTCCTGTGGAGATAAGTTTGGAGATTCCTCAGAAAGCTAGGATTGGAGGTCCCATTTGACTCGGCCGTTGCCCTGCTAGTTATATACACACAAGAATTAAAAGACTCATATCACAGTGACATATGTGCACCCATGTTTATAGCAGCCCAATTTGTGATTGCTACATCTTAGAAACAACCCAAGTGTCCATCAACTGGAGACTGGATCAAAAAGCTGCGGTTCTTCTACAGAATGGAGTATTACTCTGCTGTAAAAAATGATAAGTTTGAATCATTTCTACTTAAATGGACATACCTTGAGGATATCCTCATAAGTAAAATAAATAGGGCACAGTTAGGTACATATCACATTGTTTCTCTGGTATGAGAAAATAAAGATGTAAATGAGTCCTAAAAAAAAAAAAGAATGTGGGAAAAAATTTTTACCACCTGTTCCTCAGACAAAGGGCTACTATCTAGAATATATAAAGAGCTTAAAAAATCAGCCCACCCAAATTTAAAGACTCAGTTCAAAAATGGTCATCTGAAATGAAGAGATATTTTTCGGAGGAAGAAGTAAGAGCAGCTCAGAAGCATATGAAGAAATGTTCAACATCATTAGTCATTCGAGAGATGCAGATGAAAACAACACTGAGATTTCATCTAACTCCACAAAGAATGGCTGCCATGTCAGAATTAGCCAGAAACAAATGTTGGTGAGGCTGCGGAGAAAAGGAAACCCTTCTCCATTGCTGGCAGGAATGTAGACTCGTACAACCTCTGTGGAGATCAGTTTGGAGATTCCTCAAAAAACTAGGATTGGGGGGTCCCATTTGACTCAGCCATCACTATGCTAAGCCTATACACAAAAGAATTAAAAGAGTCACTTCACAGTGACATATGTGCACCCATGTTTATAGCAGCTCAGTTTTGATTACTAAGTCTTGGAAACAGCCCACATGTTCATCAACTGGAGAGTGGATAAAGAAGATGTGGTTCTTTTATAGTATGGAGTATTACTCTGCCACTAAAAATGATATGATTGGATCATTCACACTCAAATGGATGTAACTTGAGGATGTCCTCATAAGCAAAATAAACAGATCAAAGATGTGTACATATGTCTTTTCTCTGATATGAGAATGTGAAGTTGTAAATGGGTTGTAGTATGTATAGTTTATATTGCAAAGTAGAAAATATTTAAAGAGAAAGTGTGTAAGGGTAAATAATAAGGGGGAAATGAATGTGATGATAAAAAAGAAAGAAAACAAAAATTGTGTACATAAGGTGTGGAGGGATGCAGAGCAAGGGGGAAAGGGCAAAAATGAGAATCAAGTCATGTCATATTCCAGTACAAACTCTTAATGTTGAATGTGATTATCATGGGTATTCATAATATATCAACAAAGATAATTTTTTTAAAAAGAGTGAGAAATGATATTTTATGGGCAAGAGTAGACAAGTTTTCAAGAGAAATAACTAAATTTTAGAATGTGCTTTCAAGATTTCTCTTAGGATATCCAAACAATAATAGAAGAAGGCAGTTGAAGAAGCCCAGTGTACAAGGCAGAAGTCATGACCAGAGATAGAACTCATGTCATGTAAGCATATGACGGCATCTGAGGTCATGCATCTAGACGAAATGACCTAAGTGGACTTGTGGAGAGCTGCAGAGCACACAGGACTGAAGGTAGGAGCCAGAAATGGCATTGCTGAGGGACTTCCTTGTTGGATCTGAGGTTCACCTGCTTGGGAAATCTGCCTCCCTCCAGCCTCTTTCTAGATATCTATAATTGTTTTGAATTTTCTCCCCTGACCAAAAAGTATTTCTTCCAAAGCACCTAAGAAGTATATGAAGCCATGGCTCTTCAGACATAAAATCACCTTTTAAAGTCCTTAAACTTGTCAATTTTTCAGTTAATTTAGAGTTATATACACATTTTGAAGCAGTAGCATAAACTGAGTTTTATTTCCTAAACTCTAAGCTACTTCTTTTTTTGTATGTAAACTGAATACAATGAATGACATGTTTGCTGGTAAGAGACAAATAAAATCACCAGAGTTACTATTTTTCAATAATATAATAGAAAGAGACTATTAGAGAAGAAGAAAGGGTAGAATAATAGACTAAGGGATAAAACAGAGGTTAGAATATTTTTATTATTATACTAAAATGAAGCCCATTTTTTGATGTAGTTAATGAGCACTAATAAAATATTTTATGCTCTGAATATTCCTGTCACTTTTTTTTGAAGTCTCACATCATAGAGTTGTTCAAAATCTAATCCTAGAGCAACTAATTGATGTTATAGTGACCCTCAAGTATGTTATGTGTAAGCATGGGGGGAAGGTAGAGGTGGAAAGGAAAGTCCATGACTCCCTGGGAAGGTGGACTTGTTAGTGAAAGACATTCCCAGGGTTATACTTTCGAAGGATTTGATCCATATATGGAGTTGAGGTCATCAGATTCTAACCAGAACACAGGCATTATGGTTGGAAACACACTCACAGGCAAAGAAACTACATGTCATTTTGCCTCCTGATACACAGAGTGGATCACTCCAACTGTTATCAGAGTCAAGGCTAGAACTCTGCAGTAAACCTCTAAGCCCTGAGCTGCATAATGGCTCCCTTCTTGCAAGTGACAAACCTACACTGGGCATCCCCTAGAGAGCCTTCTTCCTAGTTGTAGCTCCCACAGCTAATTGTTCTCCTAAAGAGTCTTCCCAATGTTTTCTGTTGCTCTTATCACAGAGATGGATGGTATTAGATATATTTCTTTTTACCAAGTTTGAGACAAGCAGAGGTCAACCAAGGGTCAAACAGAGATGTAGAAAAGCAGATACGGTTACAGTGCAAACCTGCGAGCTCAAAGTAAAAAGAAAAGAATTTTTCAGAACTCTTCAGAACCAATTGAAACCTAAGTGATGGTCTGGGGGACACTTTCTAGATGGAAGTTGAGCCCAATCTTTCTGCTTAAGAACTCTTAGGGACAGAGCTAACAAGTGTAAACATTTGTCCCATGCAACCAGTTCCTGGCTCCTATCTCAAATCCAGCTGTGGGAGCAGGCTATTAAACTCAAGAAGTGCTGAAAGTAAAATCTAGAAAACTTATGGTGTGCAACCTTGAATTTCCTACTGTTGAGTTTATTCCAGGCTCAAGGGTAGACAGCAAACCCCCTAGTTCCACAGAGCTATGGCTCCTCAAGCACAGCACAAAGAAAGAATAGAGGGGGCTGCTGTTAAATGACAGGCTCCCCAGGGATCATGATCTTCCCCCTCTTTTCATCATCCCTCAAGGTCCAGAGGTTTCCACATACTGAGAACTCAATCAATATTTTTCTAGAATGAATTCTATCTTTTAAATCTTGTATCTCTACATCTTCTAACCTTTTAAATCAAAGTAAATAAGGAACACTTTCTCGTTTTATTCTCACCTCTAATTTCCATGCCATTTTTTTTTACTAAAACTAGCTTCATCAGTTCTACTTTTCCTTCCTTCCCTTTTGTGAAAGTTCAGCAGGATGGCGACCTCGATTATCTGGAGAGCCGCAGGGGGTTAGTGGAGCACACAGAGTGTGTCTGGGTGGGCCATGGAGGTGAAACACTCGGTGCTCCTGTGCTCCCCTGCCCCTTCCTCTTTAGTGCAGTTTCCCTGCTCTGCTTCCTGAACTCCATGAGCTAAGCATCTTTGCTCCACCATGATGTCCTTGCCTTGGAGGGAACCTTGTGAAACTAGGAGCCAAATAAATCTTACTTCTTTTAAATTGTGGCAATCAACTATTTTGCTCTAATAAGGGAAATGTTAATTAAGACACCCTCCATCTTTTTCCACAGGCCTTGAGGTTTTTTAGCTGTATGTTTCCCCTCAGCGTGCTCTTTCTCCCATCCACCCAGCATCTCTCCATTTAGTGAACTTTTTCTTCTCTCACACATTTTCACATCACTGTTATCTTCATTATTTCTATCAGGCTGTGTGTCTCTGTCTTAGCCAGATGACCTGTAAAGAGATAAAATCTTCCATTGGTCTTGACACATAATATGATTTCTTTAACTGCTATGGTAGGTACCCTTATGAAATTATATAACCCAACCATTGCTCAGGAGCTTGATATGGTCTGTGTTCAATTTTTACTGGCCCACATTTTACCTCTCAAAAAACCTTACTAAAATAAATTTCTAGATTTTAGCAAAGTCAGTCCCCACAATTTGAATCAACACCTCACTTAATACAGTCAATATAATTTTGTCTTTTCTTCCTTTACAATAACTGAATGAAAACATGTAATAAAAAAAAAAACACTTTTCATTAAACGACTTCATACATACATTTTACAAAACCTTAAAATTTTAAATATTTTACTGTTTGGATCAAGTAGAATTGGTCCAACAAATAAATTACAAATCAGCCATGCAACTTTGGGTATGTCATTTAACATCCTTAGATTCCAAGTTGTAGATGCACAAGAATTTAAAGACATCAACATCTCACTTGAGACCATTGCTTACCTTTCCAATTGGTCATCAAGTGAGTTCATTTCCAAAAGAAGAGTCTCAGTTTTACCAATTGTTATGACTCATGTCAAGATGTACCCTCAAACCTCATAAAGTCATAACTGCAGCTTTTGGGGAATTGCTAGATCTAGAGTGTATAATCTTGGGATTGATTCATAGATGCTAAGATCAAGGACACCGGGATTAAGGATCTGACCAGTTGGTCATCGAGATAAGATACAAGGGACAAAAAGAAGCTGATCACTTGTCCTTGCTTTTCTGTCTACTGTCCTGCCATGCAACCCGGCCTCAGAGCCAGTCAACTATGAACTGAAACCTCTACAAACTATGAGTTAAATAGACCTTTCCTCCTTTAACTGTGGATGTTGGATATTTGTCTCAGCAGCAAGAAAAATAACTTAAGATACAAGTTAACTGCAAACCTAACACAGTGCCTAGATGTATAAATCGGAGGCACATGGAAAGAATTTTTGTAAAATTTAAGTGCATCTAGAAGTACAAAAATGCTTAGTCAACTAAGACAGCATGCAGATGGAATAGAACGCTGTTGCACTGAAAATCTAAAATGTAGTTGGCCCCCCACATCTGTGGATTCATTCATCTGTGGAGTTAACTAACCATTGAAACTGTGACAGAGGAGAAATAGCATTTGTATTTTATGTGTACATACAGACTCTTCTTATCATTATTCCCTTAAATAATACACTGTAACAGTAATTTATGTTGTATTAAGTATTATTATATATTAGTGACTGAGAAGTGATTTAATGTATACAAGAGGATGAGCATAAATTATGTGCAAATCCTGCACCATTTTACCCAAGGGACTTGCATATCTCTAGACTTTGACATGGGGAAGGCCTCCATGTATACACCGAGGGACAGCTAGCTGTATCGTTCAGCAGCTATAAGGTAAAATGACAGACATCACTGTCACAGAGCTGTGTAATGACACACCATGAGGTTTTCATATGAACTAATTTATGTCCCAGTATCAATTTCAATCATATTTGCTTCCTTTGAATTTCCCCAGTACTTTTTGTTTAAATCTTACTGAGTTTATTCTGTGAATAGCCTGGATGTTAAAGCAATACTTACTATCCACACATCCTCCATTATATTTGTAAATGTATTTATTTCTACATCTGTTATACTGTCCCAAATTTCAGTGATACCAGTCAGGTATACACTTGCAATCTTAGCACCCTGAGAGGCTGAGGCAGGAGGATCACAAGTTCAAGTTCAACCTGGGCAGCTTACTAATATAACAAGACTGTCTCAAAGTTAAAAATAAAATAATGAGAAAGGGGCCAGGGATATAGATCTGCATCAGGACCATGATTTTAATTCCCAGGAAAACACACACACACACACACACACACACACACACACACACACACACACACATCAGTGATATATATTTTAGATTCTTATTGTAATAGAATTCTTTTTTGGGGCCAGGGATTTAGCTCAGTGGTTCCGGGGCCTGTCTTGCAAGCGCAAGGACCCAGGTTCAATTCTCGGTAACCACAAACAATACTGGGTGTGGAGACTCATGCCCAGCAGCAACAGTACCACATACCACAGTGCCAGGCATGGTGGCTCATGCCTGTAATCCCAGCACTTGGGAGGCAGAGGCAGGAGGATTGCTGTGATGTGAGTTTGAGGCCCTGAGTTCAGGGCCAGCCTGAACCACAAAGCGAGACCCTGTCTTAAAAAAAAAGAATTAGTTTTCAGGTACCAGTTTTTGTACATAATGAATAAAAGGCTTATCCACTGTAAATGAAAGAATAATATAGTGTCTTAAATAATAGACTTGTGTTTCTCTCATGTCATACATAGCCCAGAACAGACCACAGCCCAGTGATTCATTCCATCACTAGGGCCATCCACAGCCCGAGTGCCTTCCATACTGCTTCTCTACAACTGTGAAAGGTGCTATATTCCTCTCTGTGGTCATAGCTGATCATCAACTTAATCAGTGTTCCATTTCACAAGGAAAAAGAGCATGAAGAATATTTACTTAGCATCTTTAGGTCAAAGCTTTGGAGTGGTCAACATCACTGCCAGTGATAGTTCACCAGTCAGAACATTACCACTGGACCAAATCCATTGTTCATGGCCTCTGCAACATGCAGGCCCACAGTTGACACATACCCAGACACAACTCCATGTTCACCCAAAAGTCCTTGTGAAAAATACCAGATGAGGTAGGTAGGCAATGATTGGAGAGGAAAGTCTAGACAGAGTAGAAGGACAAACTGTGAACTCCAGTGTTCCTTCTACTCAGGGGAGAAGGTATTTCTTACCTGAACCCACACATTTTAAAATAATATTTCTATATAAAGAATGAAGCATTGTTCCCAAAGTTAATATCATAGACCTTTAAATAATGTCATGTAAGCCAAGAACAATAGCTTTCTCCCACCAGAAAGAATAATTTTGAATATTCTACAGAACTGAAGGATGACTATGGTTATCAGAAGTTGAATAATTCCAAATACCTAGGTGAGAGGATTTCAAAAGTTCCCCACACCTGAATTAATAAATTTCTGAGGTGATAGATATGGTAACTACCCTGAGCTGATCATTGTATGTACTATACCTCTTGAGTATATATGTGTTAATTAAAAATAAAATTTATTTTGCAGTAAAAATAATGTTCCCTCAAAATAATGAGGGATCAAAGAATGTTTATAGGAACAAAATTTAAGACAGCTTTTGTTTTCAGTACTGGGGATTAAACTGAGAGTTGCTCTAGCATTGAGCTACATTCCTATCTTTTTTTATTTTTATTTTGAGACAAGGTCCCCTTATGTTGCCCAGACTGGTCTCCAACTTGTGATCCTCTTGCCTCAGCACAGGCAGGCAACAGCACACCTAGCTCTAAACAATGTTTTTAGAGACTAAATAAAACTTAGGCAGCTACAAAACCAATAGTAAGAAAAATAAACTAAGTGCATTTTTTTTTTCATTATTCCCATACTGAGAGTCATTTGATGACTTCCCTAAATATTCTGTGGTGAGAGGAGGCCTTGCATCAGTGATGAGCAGTCAGGCATTTGCCAGACATGCAAGGGCAGAAAGAGCTTCTAAAACAATGCCTGCTCTGTTCGTTATGTGCTTTGTTGCAACTGAATCTCCAAGAACATCATGACTTTTCATTATTGTAAAATAGAGTTATCTGGCTGGACATGACAGTCAGGAATGGTGGCACACACCTATAATGCCAGTGTTTGGAAGGCTGAGGCACAAGTGTTGCAAGTGTGAGGCCAGGCTAGGCTACATAGTATGAGTAAGAGTTACCCTGGGCTACCTAGGTAGAACCATCACAAAAATAAGTACAGAATAAATAAATAAATAAATAAATAAATACGTTAGGCTAAAGATGAAGCTCAATGATAGAATGGTCACATTGTAGTTAGCAAAGCTCATAGTTTAATCCCTTCTACTGAAATAAAATAAAATAGTTCTTAGCAGGTTATTAGTATGGGGGACATATGGCTATTTGATCTTTGACAAAGGAAAAGAAAGATAGCCTCCTTAATAAATGTTACTAGGTATCCACATGCAAAAGATTGGGCCTCTCACCACCTATTAATCTAAAATCAAAATAGGTCCAAGATCAAACAGGTACAACTCTTGAAGTCCTGGGCATAGGCAAGGACTTTCTGAACAGAAACCAGTGGCACAAGAAATAGTACTGAGAGTCAACAAATGGGATCACATCAAATTAAAAAGCTTCTGCACAACAAAGGAAACCACCAACAAAGTGAAGAGACAGCCTGCAGGATGAGCAAAACATTTTGTCAACTATACCTTAAACAGAGGATTAACATCAAGTGTATATAAAGAACTCAAAAAAATTAGATTCCCTAAAATAAAAGACCTATGCAAAAATCAGCAACTGAAATGAAAAAAAAACAAAAATGTTTAAAAACTTGTACAGCACGGGAACTGGCAGAAGAAATCAACAAATGGGACCTCATTCTTTTAAAAAGCTTCTGCACAGCAAAGGAAACCACCAACAGAGAGAATAGGCAACCAACAATGTGGGAAAAATTCTTTACCAGCTGTTCCTCAGACAAAGGGCTACTATCTAGAATATATAAAGAGCTCAAAAAAATCAGCCCACCCAAATTTAAAGACCCAATTCAAAAATGGGCATGTGAAATGAACAGATATTTTTCAGAGGAAGAAGTAAGAGCAGCTAAGAAACATATGAAGAAATGCTCAACATCATTAGTCATTCGAGAGATGCAGATGAAAACAACACTGAAATTTCATCTCACTCCACATAGAATGGCTGCCATTTCACAATCAGCCAGCAGAAAATGTTGGCAAGGCTGCGGAGAAGAAGGAACCTTTCTCCACTGTTGGTGGGAGTGTAGACTCATACAACCCCTGTGGAGATCAGTTTGGAGATTCCTCAAAAAGCTAGGATTGGAGGTCCCATTTAACTCAGCCATCGCCCTGCTAGTTATATACACACATGAATTAAAAGACTCATATCACCATGACATATGTGCACCCATGTTTATAGCAGCTCAGTTTGTGATTGCTACATCCTGGAAACAATCCAAGTGTCCATCAACTGGAGACTAGATAAAAAAGCTGTGATTCCTCTACAGAACGGAGTATTACTCTGTCATAAAAAATGATAAATTAAATTTCTACTTAAATGGACATACCTTGAGGATATCCTCATAAGTAAAATAAATAGGTCACAGATAGGTAAATATCACATCTTTTCTCTGGTACGAGAAAATAAAGATGTAAATGAGTCCTAGAATTGTATGTTATATATTGTGAAATAGAAAATACTCAAAGTAAAATAGGGTGAAGGGGGAAAAATAATGAGATTATAACAAAAAAGAAAGGAAACAAATTTTATGTATATAGGGGGGTGGCAGGGTGGGTAGGGCTATGGGAAAAAATGAGAATTATATTGTATCTTATACTGGTACAAATCCCCATTATGGAGTGCAATCATGGTGTGTATATGTAATGTACCAATAAAGATTTCAATTTTTAAAAAAAGCAAGATAAATTGTGTTCAGGTACAATTCCTTATGATGAATGTTATCCTTATGTATAGCTAAAATACAACAATAAAATTAATTTTAAAAAATAAATATCCTGGGCCAGAGATTTATCTCAGTGGTTCCAGCATTTGCCTTATAAGTGCAAGATCCTAAGTTCAATCCCGGGCATGGTGGTTCACACTTGTAATCCCATCACTTAGGAGACAGAGACAGGATTGCTGTGAGTTCAAGGCTTGCCTGCACTACAAAAGTGAGACCCTGTTTCAAAAAAAAAAAAAAAAAAAAAAAAAATATATATATATATATATATATATATATATGGTTTTCTTAATTTTTATTTTTCTCAGTACATGTTTCCAGCCCACAGTGATGACATTCATCATAGAGATTGGGACATCTTAATACTTTTTGATATTCCCTTCTCCTCCACTCCCTTCTCCCTTTTTCCATCTCAAATGTTTGTTGAGTGAGGTTAAAGGTAATTTAAATTTTGAAATAAGTTTTAAATAAAAATATTTACATGTCTAACTATTAGGACTGGATGGGAGGGGATAAATCTAAAAAGGAATTATCTAAAAATGTATCATTCACTTATTTGCACAGAAAGCTAGTAACTCAAAAATTTTCAGTCCATAATATATGTATGAAGCTGAAGCACACAATCCCACTTATTTATTCATATTTCTTTGTACTGGGGGCTGAACCCAGGGACAATTTACAACTGAGCTACATCTCCAGCCCTTTTTATATTTCACTTTTAGATAGAGGCTCTCTAAATTGCCTAGGCTGAGCTCAAATTTGCCATTCTCCCTCATCAGTCTCCTAAGTAGCTGAAATTACATTAAAGGCACACACAGCCATACCAGGCCATAGTCCTATGTAAAAGATTTCATTTTATTTTTCTCTTTCACTGTCCTCTATCATGAAAGAGTCATGTAAATAATCTCCTAAATGATAATTTTAAAATGTTATAAAATTAAATTTTACTCTCCCAGTGTAATTGATTGGACACTTCTGGTTTTGACAACTAGAATCATAGTAAAAGACTCTTGGAGTGCTAAAGAAACTTTTTTGTCTTGGGCAGTCTTGCTATGTACCCCAGGCTGACCTCAAACTCATAGTCTTGCCTCAACCTCTGAGTATTGGGATTACACCTATCAGCTACCATACTCTGCTGCAAAAGAAACGTTTTGAGCCTAGCCATGACAAACTCACTGGACTGCACATTTAGGAATGCACAAAAGTCAGAACACAGCCTATGGAGGGTCTTGGCACACAGGCTGACAGGATTACAACGTATGCCACCCGAATCTCCTCTGCACTGCTGCAGTTTGTATCCCACAAGCAACATTTTGCAAACCAGAGGAAAGAAGGGGAAGCTCCTGACCACCCTTAGATGGCAGCGGCCAAAGGACCCATAGTCACCACTGCAAGCAGACTAGAAGATCAAAGGCCAAAAGCAGGAGGTCTAGGACAAAATCAGCACTCAAGTTTGGGGGCTGGAACTCCACCCAGCAGACTGACCTTATCCCAGAGATATTCAGTCATTCAATCCTTTAAGCAGAAATTCTTTATTCGTGTAACATTCAACGATTTGTTTTTCCATTATACTCAATCTTTTCTGAGCAATATGATGAATCCTACGATACTTGGCTTTTCTAATGGGAATAACTCTCCTAAAATCTTGGAAGTCCTGGTTGCAAAAGGTGGACTTAGTCTTCCCTAGCTCAGCTCTGAATCCCATCTGCTCTAGAGTCCAGTCTCAAGGGATACAAGCTCTGTCCGGGTTTTACACCCTGGGAACAGAACATTTAACTCAGTCACTACTGTTTTGCCACAAATAAGAAATCCTTTCTTGTATTGAAAGGCAAACCTGTGGTCATTCAGCACTTAGGGCTGGAGGTACTCTTCAGATGCAATTTACAGGCTCTCCCCCAATGGCTCCACAAGACCTATCTGGTTTTAAAGGCTCTGTTTATACACACTGGAGGAGCACCCTGTCTTCATTTGCATGAGCCTTTGACCCTCATTTATTTGCAGGACCCCATGACAAACAAAATATCACACAGAGAAACCGAAGAAGAATAAAAATCTCCTTCTAGTATCTCTGAAGGTCCTGGCCCATTTTAACAAAGGCTGCATCTTCCCTCCTTGCCTCCTGCAGTGAGATGCAAACACATGCCTTGTTCTAACAGAGGAGTTGGGTTTAGATTGAAGATCGAAGCAGATAGCGCTTGGCTGTGACTGCCTGCAGGGCAGCTTAGAAAAAGAACCTGGTGGGTTGTCAAATTTTTGACATTTTTACTACTAACTCTGCTATTGACTAAACAGGGGTAATTACTATAGCAACTTCTAGCACAAGTTGTTAAAAGTCACCCAATCAGCTAGTTGCAACTGTCAGGGACAGAGATGGGGTGAGCTCCAAATTAATATATGCCACTCTGAAAATTAAGAATGCCCTCAGAGGAAGCAGGGAATACCTAACAAATAACATTGGTTCCTCTACAGGAGTGAGAAGACCAAAGAGAGATCTAACCTAATGTGATCTGCCAAGTCCTAGTAGAGAGCACAGAAATCATTTATTCCGATGCTCATTTGGGAAAGGGACAACTAAACACCAGGCCTCACAGCTTCGACATCACTCTTTCCCAGGAGCTGTGAGTCACCAAGTTCTGCATTTAAAATTCAAGTGTGGTTCTAATGTATTCAAGGGTGTAGAGACAAAGAAACACACATATGCAATCATGACTGGCCCAGAAACAAAACTAGACCATACTCTTTGATCCGCGCTGACTCAGAAAGAAGTCTGGATCAGAGCTCACCTGGGCAAAACGCACCCTCTCACAGGCCACACAGGCTCACATCTGCGCCCAGCCTCTTTCTGTCCCTCCCCTCAGCTCCTGTTCTGGCAGCTTAGCCACACACTCTCCAACATCTAGCCTCTGCTCTGGGCTGCGGAGCATTCTCTGCTTATTTTTATGTCCCAGCTTTTGCCCCAAACCTTGCCAAATGAAGAAGTTACCTTGGGGCCTGACCTCTCAAGTCAGTGTATTAAAAACAGAAACTAGTAATTAGCTAGAAGACCCCACTATATTTCCATATGAATCACTGTGTGTATCACAACAGAATACTTGACTCAGAAAGAAGCAGCAATTACATCAGTAATAGCTAGAATGCTTATAGCAGGTTCCCCTTGTTGTTGCTCAATATTAATCTAAAGGTCTGTGTACTTTGTTAGCTTCACCTATTATGTATTTTTAATCCAAAAAGAAAGAACTTCATTTCTATATTTGCTTTTTCTTTTCTTTTCTTTTCTTTTCTTTTTTTTTTTTTTTTTTTTTTGAGACCGGGTCTCACTTTGTAGTTCAGGCTAGACCCGAGGTCACTATGTAGCCTAGGCGAGACTCAAACTCACAGCCATCCAACAACTGGGATTACAGGCGTGAGCCACCACCCCCAGCACTGTGGTATGTGGTTCTGACTGCTGGTGGGTGTGAGTCACATACCTGACATTGTTGTATGTGGTTAGGAAGGATGGAACTCAGGAACTTGCACTTGACAGGCAAGTGCCAGAACCACTAAGCTAAATCCCCAGCCCTATAGTTTCCATTTTTACCACTGGAGTTCAAGACTTGGCAATCAGATGTACTACATCAACACGCAAAGTGGGGTAAAAACTGAATATTCACTTTAGGTAGGTCTACTTTGAAACCTACTTGTTTAATTTTGAGACTACCCATTTGGATTAATTTCACATGAAGGGAGAGACAGAATGGTTAAAACATTCTAGACCGATGAAGACAACATATCAGCACCTAGTCTTCCATACACAGCCCTCTACGCTGCTCAAGTTGATGTATGTTTGTGTTTAATTATGGAATTATCTATCACACACCTATGTGTCCATCCCACAGAGGGCTGATACAGACTTCCGTAATTACTGGAAGGAGGAAGAGCAGAGCTAAGTGTCGGTCTGGTTCAGCCCTCCCTCTGGTGTGTCCCAAGAACACTAGTAGAAGAGAAAAGGGTTCCCTCACCAAATAATTTTAGTAAGTACTGGATTAAATAAAGTAGGCTTTTTTACTGTTCACATTGCTTTATTATGGTAATCGCAAGGAGCATCTCACAGCATTAATGCTCTTGGGAGAACAGACTGATAATAGACATGACGATCAGGACTCTACTACATTCTAACAGTTACTTCATGTTGCACCTCACCTAGCTTTCTCAGTGACCTTAAGCCATCAGTTCAACTATATTCCTATTTTTCAGAAGAGAAAATAGACTCAGGAAGTTAAGTAGTATGTATTTATGTAGCCCAACATCATGGCTGGCATTTGAATCAGAATCCGAATCATTTTCACACCAGAACGTATACCATCACTCCATGTTACCTGTCTATCTGTCTTCATTGATCAGATCAGACAAGCTCCCAGCCTCTGCCACTTCTCATTGTGTTGGATAAGAACAGTTGCTTTGAGATACAGGGGCAAAAGGAGAGAAAGGAGGAGAAAGGAGCCATCCTTTGGGGTAGATTAAAACCAAGTAACCAAATAAATATTACTGTCATTTTGAGGGTGTAAAACCTGACCAGGAAGATTCTTTTTCATTTGGAAGTTTGGAAAAAGAATCAGTTTCTGTTTTTGACAGGTATATGCTTACTGAATCTCTTATCAACAAGGTACAAAGAAAAGCAAGAGTGTTGTTTTATTTTTGTGCAAATATTTAACATTGCCAAGGTGACCAGAGTAACATCCCAGCCACAAAGCTAGTGCAAACCACAAGGAGTCAAGAGAAATGAATATACATAGCTCAAAAAAGTAGATTCCAAATTGAAACTAAAAGTTAAAAAAAAAAATACTAGAAAAGGTAAAGGCTACCACCACACAGATGAAAGAGGATGTCATTTTTAAAAAAATTTTTTAACTTCAAATGAAGCAGAAATTTTTTCTAGCACCCATATTCCCTATAGGGCCAGATCCACAACTACAAACCCAGCAGTGAAATTGCCAACAAAATAGAAAAATACTGCCTAGTACAATTTAATT